>SJYX01022235.1:537691-556046 GCA_006410675.1 Oreotragus oreotragus
AACCCAAAACAAAACAACAAAAAAAGGTGTACATCTTTAAAGCCTCTCTTCTCCTGTGTGATATTTTTGTAACCCTTTGGAGGTTGTGTCGCTGGGGCGTTTGCATCCAGCAAAGGCTTTCTTCGTCCTTCCTGGCTTGGGGATTATTGATTTGGAAGGCGAGGCTAATTTACATGTAAATAAATCTTAGCGCTGGGCAGAGGGGACGGGACATCCAGATGCCGTGACTGACTTGCTGACGTCACGGCTTCATTAGCATGCGGAGGATGCGAGCACTGCAACAGCGACTTGGGCACCACCAGCAGCTCCGCCGACAGTTCTTAGTGTTTCTCGGCGGAGCTGCACAGTTCCTGGTTCTGGGTCTTGAGCTCCGCGACCAGCTGACTGGGTGCCCCCAGGCCTGGCTCAGGATCAGCTGGTGACGCTGAAGCTGGGGTCTGTGACTTCCTGCCGATTGTCGTGAAGAAGGGGAGTTCATATGAAACTGGGGTTCCCGGGAAGGAGAGCAGATCCGAAGGTAGAGAGGAAGTCACACTTTTTCCCCCTGCCTGGTGGATCCCAGGAGGGTCTGAATTCCAGCAGTGCTGTTTCTGTGAGCGAAGGAAGAGCAGCGCGGGGTCCGCTTCTGCTGCTGCTGGCCTCAGGAAGGGTCCTGATTTGGAGAAGGGTTTCCAGAAAAAGATGCTTCGGCTGCCTGCCGTCCTGCTTGCCTTCTTAGGAGCCAGACCCAGGGGAAAAGTGAGCTGGGGCAATTGACAAGCTCAGAGGGTCTGGCGGAAGCTTCTATCCAGACTGGGAATTTAACTCTCCCTTGAGGTAGGTAAGAAATTTGTTGGAATTCACGAATTGAACAACAGTGTATTTTCTAGGAAGGATGAGAAGGCTAGATGTAGAGACTTTGCATGGGGGGTGGGCAGGACATCGGGGCTCTGTTTTCTTGGTGGCGAGGCTGTTTTCTGTGGTCCTCTGGCCTTATCATGCTTATTGGAAAACTCAATTGCACAGTGATATTTCACAGTTCTAGGGAGTCCTCAAGAATCACTTAAGTCTTAGTGCTTTAGAGGCAGCTTTTCTGTAAAAGAAATGCAGCTGTCCTTAAAAAAAAAAACTAAAAAGGGAGAGGGGAGAGGGTTTAAAAACCAAGCACACACCTGGCTGCGTGCTTGCATTTTGGCTCAGGATGTCAGAAACCATTAGAGGCTCTGGGAAATGAAGACTTAAGTGAGACTTCCAGGCGAAGAGATGGCGCTGGAATTATTTAGGTTTAATTTTAGCCAGTGCTTTCAGATTAGAAATGGTGACAGAGCTCCGGAATATGACCGCACAGCCCGGCTGAGACACATGACTCAGTGTGTTCTCTACACTGGGTTTCATAGAGGAGTGGTCACAGCGAGCTCTCCTCAGCTCTTGGTTTCCCCAAAGCCAGTCACAGCATCCCTCATCTGCCATGAAGGTCTTGGTGATGAAAGACAGATTTTTAATCCCTTTTTTCTTGTTGTTGTTGTTATGTGGTCTCAGAATATGCTGAGATCTGATAGGGCTTTTATGAGCCATAAATAATCCGGGCTGGGCCAGATCACAGGGGGATAAGTGGTCTGTACCAGCTGTGATGCCATCCGCTGGTCCAGGCGTGGCTCTTGTATAACTTCCGCACGTATGCGATTTCCCGGGAGAGTTCTGCTTCTAGTCAGCGCATCCATGGCCAGTCGGGGGAGGGCTCCAGCGTGCTGTGACTCTGTAGACAAGGCCTGTCTTGTACCAGAGCTGCAGCTTGCAAGGCTGCAATTTGCTTTGCTTGAATATCTCTTCCCAGAGAGTGTTTTAAACCATCTCAGGGAGACTTAAACTAAATGAAGCAGCCTGGCCTCCTTGCTGGAGGCTGAATTGGCTACTCTAATCCCGTTTTCCAGAAGGCTTCCTGGCTGCTGATGGCTTTCACAGATGGGTCAGGATGAGTGTCCCCTTGGGCCCCAGAGCAAGTCACAACTTTAACAGAATTACTGTATTTTGGAAATTTGGATTTTAATGCCTCCTTGAGTGCTTGTAAAGGTTTTGACTTTCCGTCAAATGCTCTTTCCCCTCGGAAATTCTTTTTTTTTTTTTAATGTGAAAATTAAAACATGTTGGCTCCATCAGACATTACAGCCTGTAAACAATCATGGGGCTGCCAGAAATGGTAAAATAGCATTGTTTGAAATGGCAGATTTGTAAAGGTTGACCATGCAATGTGGGGGGAGGGGGAAGAGAAATATTGGAAGGAAGGTGCATTCATGGAAGCTTGAGGAATGAACAGGGAATTTCACAGTTAGGCAGTAGGGTATGATATTTATCATCAAGGACTCAGACTCTGGATTCAGAAAGATCTTTCTGAGTATTGTTTCCTGCTGGTATAATGAGAAGAGCAGTAGAACTAACAGGCAGGTGTAAGGATGAGGTGACAGAGGAAAGCACCCAGCACAGTGCTAGCTACATAGCAAATGTCCAGTAAAAGTTAGCTACTGCTGTTGTTACTGTTGTCATTGTTACCTTTTTATCATCATTTTAATAAGTGTAGTTGCTAAAAAAAAAAAAAAGACAACCCACTGAAAAGACAGTATGCTCACATCCATTTGCATGCAGAGAGGTTCAGCCAGAAGCAAAGGTGCCATCTTCAATCACTGTAATGTCCCAAACCGTTCCCACTCAAAGCCACTTCCCACCCTACTGACCGAGTTGACATAATAAAATGTATTGTCTGTCTGCTGTATTTTGCAGAGCTAGAAGTGACCTGATGCAATGATGAAAATCATCTAACATCAGCTGGGGCTCAGGCACTCTTAAAGAAGTTCTCTTGTTTGACTGCCAACAAGTCTCACGTAGACCATTACAGGGTCCAAATCAGAATCTATGTATTTCTGGGTTTCTGTGCATATTTGTCTTCTGATCCAACATTGCATGTGTAGGAGGCCTGCCTTTTCTTTCTTCTTTCTGCGCAATGCAGAAACTAAGCATCAAAGGGAGGCCTTTGAATACATTCTTCACCTGATGAATGGCTCCTTGGAAGTTCCACAGCTTCATTTATGCCATCATGTTGGTGGTGTTAGCTTATGTGTCGGCTGTTAAGGGAAAAGCATGGTACTCCCTTCCCTACCTTCCTGTGACCCAGGCGTCTGCCCTTGACTTGTGTCGAAATACACCATCCATCTTTCTTAGATTTTTGCCCTTCCTTTGTCCTGCTGGTGAGCATACTTCAGTCATGCAGATTGATAGCTGTTTCTCCCTTTTCTTTGAGCATCTTTCTTTTAAACGTAGATGAACTGGAACTCCAACACAGAGGTCTGAAGGATGACTTACAAGTGACTCCTTTACAGTCAGAGGAGTCTGGCTTGAAGTTCTTTCTGCAGAAACTCCACTTGGGAATTGATCACTCCAGGCTGTAATAAAGTTGTGTCTTGCACAGAAAATCATAGTTCTCCCTTAATGATAGCCTCCCTCCATTGCCTCCTGATTGTATGTGTGATCTTAGGAGAGTAGCTTGAGCTTTCTGAACTTTGATTTCTTCATATAATTTCTTAGGCATAAATTTCCCTGACTCAGTGGGATTCATGGGCTTGCTGGGGAATGAGGGCAGCACTGCCTTTGCCCAGTTCCTGGCTCCTATGAGGTACTCAACTTGCTTTCCTTCTGGGGCTGACGACTTTGACATCTCCCATTGAATCCGAACCTGTGAACCCCAGGGAGCAGTAGTTTTCATACTCATTCGACAGAGGAGACGGAAGACCAGAGAGGGAACATCACTTGCCCTCAGTGACACAGCTGGTGACAAGCCTTGGTACCCAATCTAGTGCTGCTTCTGCTACACGTGGATTGCAAAGGCGTTGCGTCTGAGCAGGGCTCTTTTTTTTCCTCCCTTCTGTACTGCTGGTCTTGAATTAGCAGGAACCTCTTTCTTTAGAAGCCAGAAACATGATCTTCTCTCTTCTCTGTTGTTTTCCAACACCCAAGAGTGAAAATGCTCTGTCCATCAGACAGTAATGCTAGGTGGCATTTGGGTAAGGGCTTTTCTTTTGTGCTTGAAGACCTACTAAAACCTTTCTCTGTTCATACCCTCCTTGAATGTCATGCTTATGATAGATCATTGCTGGTGACCATGAACTATTGCCAGTTAAGAAGCTGGAGGTCTAGGCATTGGCAAAATCTGTTTCCCTCATTTATGCTCTTGGCTGACATTTGCCACTTTGCTCTTTTCCCCTCCTGAAAAGATTGTGAAATGTTCTCATTCATATACATCGTCTGTGTGTGTCTGTGTGTAGGATGTGTGTGGGGGTCGTGGTGGTGGGGGGGCGGGGTGGTTGGGTTTATTTGAATGAAGCAGGGGAGAAAATGCTGAATAAGATGACATTGAGATTCCAGCATCATGAGTCTCCGAGCGTCTCCACTGGGGACCTGGCTAGTTGATTTTGGAGACTTGGCTTTGTTGTTTCTTTGGCATGCTGTTTGAGCAGTTCTTTGTTCAGAGTCTGAAATCCAGAAGCAATCTTCTTCCATTATTTCCCTGGGGACAAGGCAGAGGGAGAAAGAAGGTGGAGGGGAAGAAAAAAGGCGGGTTGGTGGTTGGGGGGAGCTGCTGTTTGTGAAGACAGAGATTAGAGAGATTGGATGAAGGAGTCAGGAGGAAGGGAGAGCAGGAAGCAGCTGGGGGAATATCAGAGCAGTCAGTCTCCAAACCACCATGAAGTGCTAAGCCGAAGTTCCCTTTGGGTGACGTCACAGCCCAGAAGACAAGCACCTGTGTTCTACTTCAGCTAGAAGTGCCTGTCCCCGCCTGTCCTACAGGATCTGTGCTCAGTCCCTGTCGTGTCCAACGCTTTGGGCTGTACTTCATCAGGCTGCTCTGTTCATGGGATTTTTTAGGCAAGGAAACTGGAGTGGGTTGCCATTTCCTCCTCCGGGGATTTTCCCCACCCAGGGCTTGAACCTGAATCTGCTGCATTTCCTGCCTTGCAGCTGGATTCCTTACCACTGAGCCATGGGGGAAGCCCATAGAATCCATAATGCAACCATTTGCCATGTTAGATTCTAAAACCCAACGTGGGGCTCAGCACAGCAAGTGTTTTCCACCAGAGCACCATGGCCTGTTTCTAAAAGTGTGTTGATTCAAGAGAGCTCGTTGTTTAGCACAGTGTGAGCCAGCCAGCCTCCCTGGTGGGTGTGTAGCCTGTACTTCAGCACATGTTTGGTTGTCAAGTCCATCAGGATCAAGTGAGCTGAACTGAAGACTCAAGTTTCACGAGAGCTGACATGGAAGAGGAGGCAACGCTGCCCGGAGCACAGAATCCAGAAGCATCACTGGCTGGAAGTGGAGACCTCAGGGGAGTCAGGACTGCTGGCCTTGTTGGAGAAAGCATAACCAGAGTCTTGGTCACTCAGGGAAGTGGGATGCCCTCTCGGAAGAATGAATAGTGGTGATTTCTGATAACCTCCGTTCTTCCTGGTTCTGGCATTCGTGCATCAACCATCTTGGGGCACTGGAGGGAACCTGGGATGGGAGGCAAAGGTGGAACCAAGGTGGGGCCCCTTTTACAGTCAGCATGTGCCTGTCTCATGGTGGATGGGGACTTGAGTTGTCTCCATTCGTCTTGCACTGGGAGCACCATTGACTTCAGCTCCCCCACCCTTTCTTGGTTTTTAAATATCAAACCTTACGAATAGGATCCAGCCCCATCCAGGGTTAAAATTAACTGGGACAAGAATTCTTAGCATTTCATTTCAACTGGGCAGGATGCCATTTTTCCAGCTCTTTTCTTGGCATCCATTCATCAGTTTTGAGTCCTCAGAGATTCTTGTTCATGAAAGTTCCAGGACTCAACTGAGAAACAGCTGTACTTTCTGTGGTCACCGGGTCAGATATTTTTCAGGGTAGCTGTTAGTATATATGTCAGTGTGTGTTATGGGTGTCTACGTGTCTGAAATAGTTTTGTGCTTGTGTGAATGTATGGCAAAGGCAGTAGGTATCATAGGTTGAACACTTACCATATTCTAGTTGATGTGAAGGATGGTTTCCATACCTTGTTAATCCTTGCAGCAGTTAAACAGCTAGATATTATTAGCTCCATTTAGTAAGAGAGAAACCAAGACTCCAAGAAGTTAAGTAACTTGCCCTACTTTATGCAGAGAAGAAAGAATAAAGCTGGAATTCAAACCCAGGATGGTCATCGTCCAAAGACTGAATGAGGCCCACCATTCTGGGTCTCCTTACACTTTTTACTATAAAGTATTATGAATGTTTTTTCTTTGCCTTTGAAATCTTGTATCTGTCGAACCCTAACGTGAGAGATACCTCATTATGTAGCCATTGATTGATTGCTTTTTTTAAATTGGAATATCATTATTTTCCAGTGTTGTATTATTTTCTGCTGCACAGGTAAGTGACTCAGCTATGTACACATGCGTCCCCTCCCTCTTGGACCTTTCTCCCATGCCACCCCTCTCTGTCATCATGGAGCGCAGAGCTGAGTTTTTTGTGCTGTGCAGCGGCTTCCACTGGCTAGCTATTTGACACATGTGGTAGATATATATCCATCTACTCTATCAATGTGTCCCCCTCTCCCCTTCCCCACGGTGTCCACATGTCCATGCTCTATGCCCGCGTCTGTTTCCAGGGTAGGAATAGAGACGCTATGTCTGCGTCTACCCTGGAAATAGATCCATCTGTACCATTTTTCTAGATTTCAGGAATCCTTCTGCTTGATCTTTTGATAAAATTGGCAATATCCAAGAGACTGTATCAGGCACAAAACAGAACAGAGTGGCTTCTTCGTAGCCAGCTCTGAATGTGGCTTTTAGAGTGAAAGTGTGAGGTTCGTTGGGAAGTTGGTAAGACACACTCTGATGAGGAGTAAAAGCTCTGGGCAAATGGAAGCAGCCCTTCTGTTGGACTAAACAGAGTGTGGGCAGATCTGCTGCGAGCCTAGTTGAGTCCAAGAGAGGCCAGGCTTGTGGGCTTTTGATCTCCCCATCGTGAGCACTTCAGGTCCTAACTAGAATGTGTGTTTCCCCTTTCTGAGCCTCAGTTCTTCTCTCCCTTAAATAAAGGCCTGGGATTAGGTGATCTGTAAATTGTCTTCTGGCACCGACCTTGATGAGTGTGAACTTTCAGAGGGAATTCAGCCTTGTCGGTGGAGGTATGCAATTTGCTCTAGTGGCTGCTCTTGGGCGAAGAACTGAAAGGTCAGGTTTTATATCTGGCTCTGACCTCTGTGTGTTGTGAATATGCGCTGGAGTATGAGAAGCAGTAGCCCTCCAGAGAGCCACTTGGAGCTTCCCGCAGAAGCCTCCGACCTTTGGATGTTGCAGACGTTTAGTTGGGTGGGGAGCCGGGGACGGGTGTCGGCATCCCTCAGTGCTGCTGGGTCACTCTCAGAAGCCCTTCGGGCTGTGTTCTGTATGCAGGCTTCCTCCTCAGTGCCTGAGACCAGGACTCTCCAGCGCATCATACCTGCGCCTGGGGGTGTGCTGACTCTGCATTTGTAGCCAGCTCCCTGGTGATGCTGGAGCTGCTGCTTCTCGGCCACTGGTGTCACAAGCACAGAGGGCTCCACAGGAGAGGAGATTTGACTGCATTCAGAAGGCCCAGGTTCAAGTCCCAGTTGTGTCATTGTTTATTGGAGTGAACCTGAAAGAGATCACTTAGCTGCTCTGTGACTCAGTTTCTCCTTCTGTGGAGTAATAAATAATTAATAACTAACAGTTAATTGACTGCTTACTATGTGCCCAGCACCATACTCACTATTTTTTAAGTCTTTTTAAAAAAAAAATTATTAAGAGTATGGGTTGCTCTGCAATGTTGTGTTTCTGCTGAACAGCAGAGTAAATCACCTTTACATAAATCAGATACACATATATCCCCTGTTTGGGGGATTTTCTTTCCATTTAGGTCACTGCAGAGCCCTGAGTAGAGTTCCCAGTGCTATACACTGTGGTATAGTTATCTATCTTACACTAGTAGTGTATATATGTCAGTCCCAATTTCCCAGTCCATCCCACCTCCCCTCTTCCCTCCTTGGTATCCATGCATTAGTTCTCGATATCTGTGTCTCTATTTCTGCTTTGCAGATAAGTATGTCTCCACCATTTTTGTAGATTCCACATATATGAGTTAATATATGATATTTGTTTTTTTTTCTTTTTCTGACTTCATTCTGTGTGACAGTCTCTAAGTCCATCCGTATCTCTTCAGAGGCACAATTTTGTTCCTTTTTATGGCTCATGCTCACAATTTTATGTGTTATATCTTATGATAACCTTGTGAGATCAATTCTATTATGCATTCTATAGATGCTAAGCACAGAGATGTTAAGTAACTTGCCTAATATTACACAGCTAGTATTTGAATTAAATTTGAATTTGAATTAAATCACTTGATTCTGAAGCTTCCAGAAGTTGTAGAAATGATAGGTGTGAACCATCTGGAACTTATGTGTGTTTTACAAACATACCATATGAATAAATACATTTATTTCTATGATCTGTATGTTTATAAACATTTAGGACACTTTGGTGATTTCTATATTTATAAATGTTTAGGACACCTACCTGAGGAGAAGGCAATGGCACCCCACTCCAGTACTCTTGCCTGGAAAATCCCATGTACGGAGAAGCCTGGTGGGCTGCCGTCCATGGGGTCGCTAAGAGTCGGGCACAACTGAGCGACTTCACTTTCACTTTTCAATTTCATGCATTGGAGAAGGAAATGGCAACCCACTCCAGTGTTCTTGCCTGGAGAATCCCAGGGACGGGGGAGCCTGGTGGGCTGCTGTCTCTGGGGTCGCATAGGGTCGGACACGACTGAAGCGACTTAGCAGCAGCAGGACACCTGAAATGGTAAGAAGTTGGTGGTTCCCAATTGAGATGGTATTGTTTTTAAGGGAAAAAAAGTACTGTTCCATTTTATATGAATTCAAATCAAATGCTTTGTGAAATTTTGAAAAAACACAGGTATTTATGCTGTTGTCTTGGGTTGTTCAACTAGGAATAAAAGTGTCAGCTGAGAGGAGTGGGAGGTTCTGGTTAGCTAAATTTCTGGCTGTTGAGAGTTAGATCCCAGTTCATTTTCAATCTTGTTTTTGCAAATTTGGACAATATATCCAATCACTCTTCTGCCTTAATAGAAAGAGCACAGTTACCCAACTGTGTCTTGTGATTGAGGATATGGCAGCCATATAAATTATTATCCTGAACACGAATTTCCTGCAAGTAGATTGATTATGGGTTGACTGTGAACATCATCTGAGTTTGATATCTCTCCCCTTGCTGGACCTCAGGTTGTGATCTGGCAGGATAAACGGATGTCTGCTTTCTTCCCTCACCCCTCATTATTCTTCTAGAAGCTTCTATTTGAATGACAGAGGAAATCCTCAGTGGGGAAATTTATTCTTATTTGAATATATACCCATGTTTGACCTCCGTTCTTAATGTCCCAGCATACTAGGAATATGGCACATACCGGCACCTGCATCACCTTTGTCCACTGTGGACCTCACTGATGACACTCCACACTCTTTGTCAAGCTCCAGCACAACCTTAGACTACTCCTCAACCCATGACTCAGGTAGCCTATATTGATCAGGTGTAGTTGCCCCCAAGAGATTGAACTTACATGCCATGTCTCCTCTTGGACGCTGCCTGGAAGTTGATTCTTTCAGTTTGGTAAATAAATACCAACCACCTATTAATAAAGCATCTGCCTGCAATGTGGGAGACCCAGGTTCGATCCCTGGGTCAGGAAGATCCCCTGGAGAAGGAAATGGCAACCCACTCCAGTACTCTTGCCTGGAAAATTCCATGGATGGAGGAGCCTGGTAGGCTACAGTCCATGGTGTTGCAAAGAGTCGGACATGAGTGAGTGACTTCACTTTTACTTTCTTTCACCTATTAATTCTTAGGCATGCTGAAAAGACATTTTATTTTCTACTTACTCTGTATTGTTTTATTCTTCCTCCCCCAAAGTGGATGGACCTACAAGCTTATTGAAAGTTTCAGTTAGTTGAATTTTTAAAGTTTTAATAGAGTGTTTTTATTTCTCTGCGCCTTACATCCTGTTGTTCTGATTAACGTGATGGCCGTTCTTAAGGCTCCTGTCACTTTTCATTACAAGTGATGTAGGCTCTTTATCCAGAGTACCTGCTATCCAAGGGGCTGTTTCCTGCAGGCACCCTCTTGGCAGCTCAGCCAGGGGCCAAGTGGCTGGTGCACATGCAGTGGCTGCTGTTGGCTCACTGCACTGCTGTCAGCGGATGTCCTCTCCTGACAGCTTAGCTCTCAGGATTCAGGAGTTCATGTAAAGTATGCCCAAGTCTCCTACTTGCCTTGGAGGTCGCATCGCAGAAGTCAGCTGTAGAGCCTGTCAGGACTAGAAGCTTGCCACCAGTTGTGACAGTGAATCCTCCCCCTAGCCTGAGCCCCTTCCGCTGCTTCCCGTGCAGGTTGGGCTACCACATTGAAAGACCTGGCTCATTAGGAAGCAGAGTGAAAACATAGAGCAGAGAATTCCCTTGTTCCTGTCTCAGCAGCAGGAGCTTGAGTTCCTGCTTGAATGGCTTCTGAAATGTTGCAAAGCAGCCCTAATCACCAGGCTTGGTTTTGATCAGACTAGCTTGAACCTGCCTTCTGCTCACTTTGGCAGTTGGACTGCCTAAACACCAGTGTGGTTTGCCCTTGCCATCCTTAAAAATGGCCTTCCATCCTGTATCATTGAATGCCTGAGATTCAGCATCCTACGTGGTCAGGATGATATCATGTGCTATTTTGAATTTTTAAAAGCAAGCGTTGCAGAGAGTGAGAAATGGAACATCTGCAAAACATAAGGCAGTGTCTGTGGGCCTGCGGGGAATAGCAGAGGAGACCTTTTACACTTAGCCAGTTCTCTAAACCAGCTGTTTTTAACTTGAAATCCATGAGCACCAGAGGAACAGTAAAGACTGACAAACTTTTTGAAATTAAATGCAACATTTACTATGAATGTGTGTATGTTCACCGTTTTAAGGAAGAGGATCCCAGCTTTCATCAGACTCTTAAAGATGTTAAGTCACTTGAAAGTTAATAAGAAGTGCTGGATTGAATGGTAGATGGTTGTAAACTCACCCAGGAAACTCTCCTGAGGTTAACAGGGGACTAGAAAAAATCCTTCTGCCCTATACAAATACGTCACAGTTCTCTGGAACTGGAAGGAGTGAATTACCTGGTTCTCTCCCATTTTATAGATGGGTAAATTGAGGTCTGGAATCTCAGATGCCAAAGCCACAGGAGTACTTCTTTGTTCTGTGTTTCAAGTACTTTTTATTATTAACTTAACAATTCTAGCAAGCTTTTGGAACATTTACTTTAGGTTAAACTACAGCTGTTCAGTCTTTCTGTATTCAAGGCATTCTTTCCGATTTTGGACATTTTGCAGTACACTTAGCAGAATTACATTACACGGCAGTTACAGTATGATTCTCGGTCATTCTCAGGATATAGTCTTCTCTGCCCTAGCTTTCCTGTGTCTTCTTTAATCCCAGAAGAAGATAGTCTTTCTTTGATGTGGTTTTGATGACGTACTACTGATCTTATAGTTGACTCACACTTTCCATTTTTGGCATCATTGTAACAATGTAGATTTTCAGTAATCCCAAAAAATTAATATAAAAAATTTTTTTCACACTGATTCTATCTTTTTTGTGTGCCCATAACATGTTCAGCCTCTAGTTGAGAACTACCAAGCTAGATTCCAGGCTGGATTGAATACATACTGTTTTAGGTTAGAGTTATACGGCACCTCACTCCAGTACTCTTGCCTGGAAAATCCCATGGACGGAGGACCCTCGTAGGCTGCAGTCCATGGGGTCGCAAAGAGTCGGACACAACTGAGCGACTTCCCTTTCACTTTTCGCTTTCATGCATTGGAGAAGGAAATGGCAACCCACTCCAGTGTTCTTGCCTGGAGAATCCCAGGGACGGGGGAGCCTGGTGGGCTGCCATCTATGGGGTCGCACACAGTCAGACATGACTGACGCGACTTAGCAGCATGGTTATAAAATAAGCTCCTTGATTTTATGGAGGTTAAAGTGGGAGAAACACTTGATAGATCCACCAACAGGTAAAGCAGTTTCTGCTAGTGACAACTGTTAAGAAAAAAATTAAAGGATAATAGAATGAAGAGTGAATGAGAAAGGAAAGTGGGCTATTTTTCATAGGGTTCTTTGTGGAGGTGCCTTTGAGTAATTACATGGATAATGAAAAATAGGTCAGCTCAGAAAGAGCTCAGGGAAGGATGCTCCAGGCAGTAAAACAGCCACTGCAGAGGTCCTAAGAGAGGGATGGCCTTGGCACACATGCAAGCACAGAGGACAATTAAAAGGTCATTGGGGCTGAAACATAGTAGAGAACATGGGGGGCAGTGGGACAAAGTGAAGTTGGAGAGACAGGAAGGGGCCAGATTATATTGGATCTCATAGGCCAACGTTAGGGAGTATGTGCTTTAATTGCAATGGGAAGCCAGTGGAGCTTTTTAAGCAGGGCAGTTGAGTGATACTGCCATTGTTTTAAAAAACAAAACAGAAAATAGATTCTAGAGAGGCAAGAGTGGATACAGGGAGGAATAAGTAGGCTGTTGTACCCCAGGCAGGAGGTGATGCTGACCGGATGGGGAAAGGTGGAAATAGCGAGTAGAGCTCATGGATAAGTGACCAAGCCTCATCCCGTGCACCAAGAAGCCCACAGTCTGAGCTGCTGTTCATTGTATCAGCTCAGCCAGAAGCACGTGGGCGTTGCTGCACCCCCCGGGTTTGGGGGTGGGAGGCACGTCTAGGTGACATACATCCTTCCACCATCACCTTGTCAAATCTGAACATAACAGATTCTTAAATATTTTCAGTGTCTCACTCCTGTAGACCATGTGAATTCAATTCATCCAGGGCTTCTTTCCAATAAAACATGAAACCAGGAAGTGTTATTTTCTTTCTCTGTACTTCCCTCCATCCCCTTGCTGCTACAGAATGAGGGGACTGGTCGTGGCTCAGAACAAAACCACATAAACCTTTCCATGGATCAGGTTTGAAGAAGGGAAATCAGCATCTTGCCTTTTTTTTTTTTTTTTCCCATTTTTCGTCTGTCCCCCTTGTGGGAAACCCTGAGAAATGTGTTTTTTGTTTTCTTGTTTTTTTTCCTTGGACTTGACTGAAGCCAGGTCTCTCCTGAAAATAACATCTTTCCCTGTTGTGTCTAACTCAGTCTCAATGGCAGGGCTTCACTTCCAGCCTCAGTACTTGGTAAACACCCAATTTCTTGACACTCTTGTTTCCCAAGTCCACTGGGGTCATCTCGAGCCGTTGGCCTCATTCACGGAGGAACGTGGATTTCTGGGAAGTCTCTGCCTCCAGCCCTTCAGCACGGATCTTAAAGGGCCCCTGTCAAGTTTTGAGGGGTGTGACCATTGCCAGAATCCCCACAAGCCAGGCCCCTGAGGGCCAGCTGGCCCCCGTCCACAGCAGAAACGGCTGGATTGCAGAGGTTCTCTGTATATGGAGCTGGCTGAGTTCCCCTGGATGAAAGGCAGGCTAATATAAACTGAAAATGTTATTAATAAGCAGCCACTTAAGAATTTCCTATGACTTGCCAGTGATTTGGGGGCCTCTCTGTGAACAGGGAGAAAAGCACAACTTGTTTTACATGGATTAGGGGACCAGCGCGGTCTGTCTGCTGGGGCCTCGAACCGGCGCGCGCTCAGGTGTTCAGTGAAGGGTTCTGGAATCCAGCCGGTCCAGGCTTGCTTTTCCAGTTTCGTAGTCTCTTGGCCGTGGGAGCATAAGTGAGTTTCAGAAACACTTTGAGCCTTGGTTTTCCCCATCTGTAAAATGAGGAAGATATTACTAATTTCCATCTCTTACTGTGCTGTGAGGATTAAGTCAAGAACGCGTGGAAAGTGTTTTGCACAGAGCCTGGCATACACTCCAGAAATGTCCTTTTCAAAAGGAAAGTTAGAAACAGCACACCCCAGAATTGGAACCAAACTGACTCAATTTGCCCTGCTTCAGGGTGAAAAGTGGAAGATTTGGCATTCTAGACACGGCTTCTCTGAGCACCGCCTGCTCCTTCTGTGAAATGGCAATAATAGCCCGTGTTCCTCTGAGGAACCTTGGTAGATATTTTTGGCAGTTCACAGAGTTCCCCGAATTAAAAGTGCATGGGAAGCTCTGAAGGGTTTGATTAGTCCCAGGGTCATTATCCAAGCGTGTTCACCTTATTGTATCTTGGTAAGCAACTAAGGTCATCTTTGTGTCCTTGAAGTGTTAAAAGCATGGTGAATAAGTAAGCCTTAGGTAAAGATGGCAATCAAATGCCCTTCGTCAGTCCAGCACACCTTCAAGTATATATTAGGTGTTTAATAAAGACTTACAGAGGTGATTGGTTTGCCACCCATCTGTTTTCCATTGATCTGTTTCCGTCCCAACTGAAATATATTAGTAGGGGCTAGATCAACTTCTAGCAAACAAGAACCATGACTATTTTTATTGACTTGTTTTACTTTTTGTCCCTACACATAGCACAGGGCCTAGCAAACTGGCCCAGTCAGATTTCACTATAGCCAGCATAGTGAAGGTATTATTTAATACCAGCTATAGGTATTATTACTGTTCATGGGGTTTCAAATCCTGGAAGATGACGCTGTGAAAGTGCTGCACTCAATATGCCAGCAAATTTGGAGAACTCAGCAGTGGCCACAGGACTGGAAAANGCATCACAGACTCGATGGACGTGAATCTGAGTGAACTCCGGGAGATGGTGATGGATAGGGAGGCCTGGCTTCCTGCGATTTATGGGGTCGCAAAGAGTCGGACACGACTGAGCGACTGAACTGAACTGATAGGTATTATTTAATCCTAACAGCCACTCAGTGAAGTGGCAGAGACAGGGTTTGAACCCAAGGCACTGTGCCTCCAAGATCTTGATTCGCTGCATGGTCACAGTATGCTACTTTTGAGTACTTAGGGGATATTTAATGCTTCAGATTTGGTCCCCATGGGGTTAGCCAACCTCTACACAGGCGGTAGTGACTGAACAACCTTTGGCAGGTGGCATGAAAAGAAAAGCAAACAGCAAAGTATTTTATGGAGTCTTACAATTCTCATTTTGAATTCAGGAGGTGAGGAGTGTTACAATTCAATGTGTAGTCATTTCCTCAGAAACTGCTCCCCTGAGGGACTCATCTGGAAAGGAGGAGCTCTTGGAACTGGATCTGCTCAGCATCCAATGAAGGAAAAACATACATGCCATAAAATCACAGTTAACATATGGACCAAGTGAAATGGAGGAACTGGTCCAGGCATAACCATTCCATCTACTTCGGTTGCTTCTTAAGAAGGCCGTGGCTTCTTAGGAAGGGTCTGAACGCAGCCCAGGAAATCAGAGCTTCTCTAGGTACTCACAGCTTTTCCTAACGGATGCAGTGATGCAGGTAGCAGTGTTGCCATGGAGACACCATCAGTGGCCAAGATCTTTCCCATGAGGGTTCACTCTTACTACTCATCATGATGCTGAATTAGCTAGCTGTGTGTTTGGTAGGCAGATTTCTCACTGGCCTGTGAACATGTTTACAGTAAAGTGAAAACTCCTTCACTTGGGTTGCATGTGTATTCTGGCACATGCCGACTTGTCACCATCTTAGACTCCTCTCAGTGTCTTGATAGCACCTTGATCTCTCTTACCTGCATGCCTTTATCCACCTGTCAGGAATGCTCCTTCCTTCTCTTTCTGCCTAGCAACCTCCTAGTCAGCAAGGTGGTATCCAGTGCCCAGCCTGTGCTAGGTGTTCTATTAATAACTGACCTAACAACAAAGTCACAAAACTGTTCAGTTTTTTATTTCTGTGTCTCAAACTTATGAAAAACTGCAGTGTTATATACAGTTAATCAGAATAGCATGATGAACTTCCAGACAGCCTTCTAGAAAAGTCTGTTGCTAACATTTGGCCCTTTTATGCTGCTTGTTCCCCCTGCCTCCCTCTCTCTCTTTCTTGCACGCACATGCACACAATGCATACACATGTATTATTATTTTTGCTCAACCCTTTGAAATTAAATGACAAGCATAGTCCTTGACCTGTGTGTTTTTCAGCATCTGTCTCCTAGATAAGCACCTTCTCTTAAGTAACCTCACAAGTACTTGACTTTGAAATTCATGGTCGAGCTCTCTGTGACTATATTTTTGTGTCCCAGTCACACAGGGGCTTCTGACTATTTTGTTTTAATCGCTCACAGTACCCACCAGAATGCATAGTGTATAGTAGATGTCCAGTGATTAGATATTTAATGAATGCAGCCGCCTGCAGCAGACGCCTGGGGTGGTCCCCTCTTCCCCGCGGGCATTCACCTTCTCAGAGTCCTCTGACCCATGGTTCCTCCCTCCAAAGCAACTGTCACTCTCTGGCTTGCCTGTTTTGCATGTGGGGTGGGCCACAGGGGCCCAGGTGTAATTCTCACCCGATCACTGTTGGGAATTGGGTGGCGGGTGAGTACCCCTGCCTCTTTGATTCTCTAGTAGGCCATCTGTGAGGAATGTTCTAGACCATTTTCCATAGCTTCTCCATTAAATGAGTCACAGTTGCCCAGAGCTGCAGCTGCCCATCACCCTTCCATGTGTTGGTGTTGTTCTCTGCCCTGCATCCCTTCCACACTTCCTTCTCAGGAGCTTGGGGGTCACCTCCCAACCTTTATGTTCAGAGCCCTTTCCCAGATCTGATTCTGGGGAAACCTGATCTAACACATGGTTCTTCCATTGCCAAGACATCAGACCCAGAAATCAAAGTCTGGTCAGAGACACTCATAATATGAAAAGTCATCCAGGAGGTTTAATTTAAAAGAAAAAAAAAAATGTTTCCACTGCCTAAAAAATTCCAAGATAAATTAGTCCAAAGTAGGGCACCATGTTTGTTTCTTCATGGAAATATGAATTGACATATTAGAGGAAACAACTGCCACTAAAAATGATCCTGTACCAAGCTGGGCAGCGCCTGGCAGGATAATCTCCTCTTGGTGCAGATGGCCAGAGCCGCTGGAGCCCAGACAGAGGGCAGGGAGTATGACGGGCCAGACAGCGGGTTTTGGCTCTGCGCTCGCACCAGCCTCGTACCCAGCTGGCCCTGTCACGGTCTCCGCCCTTGAGCTTCTGTGTTGATTAGGAAACCGTTTTTCCTTTCTCACAGAGATAGAAATCTTGCTTCCAGACATGGCAAGTGTCAAGGTTCATGCCTGGGTCCCTCAGTCAGACTGAGTGTTTCAAGAAAGAGGAAAAACACAGTATTGAGGCTGGGGGGATGGAGGGTGAAGGAGCCAGTGAGGCTACAAATAACAGGATATGCTGACGTCTGGGTATCAAGACAGGGAGATAGGAAGTCCAAGGCGAAGGGAATTCAGGAGAAAGGAGGAGCTTTCCTTCAGCCCGCTGAGATGGCCTCTTCTCCCAAATCACAGTGCGTTGGTACAGGCAGGGCTCAGCTACCTTGGTCACCATCATCCATGCCGACAGTGGTGGAGGAGGGGAGGTCAACACATGGCCTCCTGAGACAGTCACTCCATACCCTTCCCCATGCCACAGCCTCTGCTTGCCTTTCCTCTGCCCAGAGAACTCTTCCTGGTCTTCCCCAGAGCTGACTCCTCCTCCGTCTGGCCATCACAACTCGCGTGTCATCTCAGTGGGGAGGCCTGTCCTGATCCATCCTTGGCCCCTCTCTCATCTCCTTGTTTGCTTCCATCATGACAGTCACCACAGTCTGTAAGTGGCGAGTTTATCTATGTGTTGGCCTGACCGTTGTCTCTCCCTCACTTGACTTGAAGCCCCGGGAGGTTAGAGATACTGTCTGAATCCCAGCATCTCTGTACAAGGCCTACAGTAGATGCCCCATCACTGTTTGCTTGGATGGTTGGACAAATAATGAGAAGGATGGAAAGATGCACACAGAAAAGAAGGAAGATTTGACCACTCTCCTAAAAAAAAGGTGATAGAGAGAGCTTTGGTCTTGGAGTTGGACAACGTAGGTTCTAATCTGTGTGACTTCAGTCAAGTTGCTTATGAGTGTGTAGGATCATGTGTGTGAAACGGATACAAATGCCAACTTTATAGGGCAGCTGAGAAGGAATAAAGGCGATGATAATGGAACAGAATGACTATTATAAAACCTTTTGTAAATGTAAGAAATTGCATAAACATTAGAAATATACCTGCCATCCCCCAGTTCCCAAGCACATACTGGAGTCCAGGCCCTGGAGGTCAGACTTGGCCTGTGGAGTCCTCCATGCTTCCGGGACACGTTTCCTCCTCTTGGAACATCCTCATCTCATTT
>SJYX01022235.1:559107-640650 GCA_006410675.1 Oreotragus oreotragus
CTGCCTAAAAAATTCCAAGATAAATTAGTCCAAAGTAGGGCACCATGTTTGTTTCTTCATGGAAATATGAATTGACATATTAGAGGAAACAACTGCCACTAAAAATGATCCTGTACCAAGCTGGGCAGCGCCTGGCAGGATAATCTCCTCTTGGTGCAGATGGCCAGAGCCGCTGGAGCCCAGACAGAGGGCAGGGAGTATGACGGGCCAGACAGCGGGTTTTGGCTCTGCGCTCGCACCAGCCTCGTACCCAGCTGGCCCTGTCACGGTCTCCGCCCTTGAGCTTCTGTGTTGATTAGGAAACCGTTTTTCCTTTCTCACAGAGATAGAAATCTTGCTTCCAGACATGGCAAGTGTCAAGGTTCATGCCTGGGTCCCTCAGTCAGACTGAGTGTTTCAAGAAAGAGGAAAAACACAGTATTGAGGCTGGGGGGATGGAGGGTGAAGGAGCCAGTGAGGCTACAAATAACAGGATATGCTGACGTCTGGGTATCAAGACAGGGAGATAGGAAGTCCAAGGCGAAGGGAATTCAGGAGAAAGGAGGAGCTTTCCTTCAGCCCGCTGAGATGGCCTCTTCTCCCAAATCACAGTGCGTTGGTACAGGCAGGGCTCAGCTACCTTGGTCACCATCATCCATGCCGACAGTGGTGGAGGAGGGGAGGTCAACACATGGCCTCCTGAGACAGTCACTCCATACCCTTCCCCATGCCACAGCCTCTGCTTGCCTTTCCTCTGCCCAGAGAACTCTTCCTGGTCTTCCCCAGAGCTGACTCCTCCTCCGTCTGGCCATCACAACTCGCGTGTCATCTCAGTGGGGAGGCCTGTCCTGATCCATCCTTGGCCCCTCTCTCATCTCCTTGTTTGCTTCCATCATGACAGTCACCACAGTCTGTAAGTGGCGAGTTTATCTATGTGTTGGCCTGACCGTTGTCTCTCCCTCACTTGACTTGAAGCCCCGGGAGGTTAGAGATACTGTCTGAATCCCAGCATCTCTGTACAAGGCCTACAGTAGATGCCCCATCACTGTTTGCTTGGATGGTTGGACAAATAATGAGAAGGATGGAAAGATGCACACAGAAAAGAAGGAAGATTTGACCACTCTCCTAAAAAAAAGGTGATAGAGAGAGCTTTGGTCTTGGAGTTGGACAACGTAGGTTCTAATCTGTGTGACTTCAGTCAAGTTGCTTATGAGTGTGTAGGATCATGTGTGTGAAACGGATACAAATGCCAACTTTATAGGGCAGCTGAGAAGGAATAAAGGCGATGATAATGGAACAGAATGACTATTATAAAACCTTTTGTAAATGTAAGAAATTGCATAAACATTAGAAATATACCTGCCATCCCCCAGTTCCCAAGCACATACTGGAGTCCAGGCCCTGGAGGTCAGACTTGGCCTGTGGAGTCCTCCATGCTTCCGGGACACGTTTCCTCCTCTTGGAACATCCTCATCTCATTTCGTTTCAAGCCAGCCTCCACAAGCCTATTTCCCACCCACCTGCCTTCCTGTCTTTCTGACCCTCCACTGCGTTTTTGTGCAGCACTCGGAAGGAGGGAGCTAAAGCCTTGTCATGTGGGTCATGTGATCATGTGCGATTTTGGAGGGGAACAGCTAGTGTTCTTGGTAATAGCTCAGTTTTGGCAATTCTGAGTTACTCATCGTGGNTCCCACCCACCTGCCTTCCTGTCTTTCTGACCCTCCACTGCGTTTTTGTGCAGCACTCGGAAGGAGGGAGCTAAAGCCTTGTCATGTGGGTCATGTGATCATGTGCGATTTTGGAGGGGAACAGCTAGTGTTCTTGGTAATAGCTCAGTTTTGGCAATTCTGAGTTACTCATCGTGGGAGTGTCTCAGGGATACCCGTTTTTCTAAACAACTCTTTGTTGTTGTTCTTGTTTTTATGTAGTCATTTTCCTTGGCTATGCTGGGTCTTTGTTCCTGCACTGGGACTTTTCTCTAGTTGTAGCGGATGGGGGCTATTCTCCATCTGCAGTTTGTGGACTTCTGATTGTGGTGGCTTCTAGCACGCTGGCTTCAGCAGTTGGCGGTGCACGGGCTTCGCTGACCTGCAGCGTGTGGAATCTCCCCGGACCAGACACCGAACCTGTCTCCCCTGCATTGGCAGGTGTATTCTTAACCACTGCACCACCAGGGAAGTCCTCTCAGCGCTAAGTGAAAGCAAGCAGACCCCACTTTCAGTTCTTACCAGCTTGCTTACACAGCACGGTAACGGCTTTTCTGCTAAGAGTGCCCACTTCTTTTCGTTCCTTACATCCAGGCAGCCTGCAGCCTAATAAAATCTCTCTTCACTCAAAACATGTATTCACCTGTTTTCTTGGTCAAACAGATAAGGTAGGAAAGGTATTCCCAAAGGTAGGAAACTCAGAATAAGTTTTGGCTCATCTTAGGCCAGTGTTTTGCATGCATGTGAAAAGCTGGATGTTTTTATTGGGAACTTGAGGGAATGGAGCAGCAGAGTGGACTGAGGAAGCCAGGCTCCTACCCAGCCCCTCAGAAGTCTGGCCTGCCCAAGACAGACCCTTTAGGTGGTTTGCAGTGACGTCAGTTACCGCACCGTTGAGAGTCTGTGACCGATATACAAAGACATAATTCAGAGCCAGGGCTTAGTGGTTTTAGATTATCCATGACCCATCTCGACCTCCTTGCACAGCACATTGAAAGTTGATAGCTGTTGAAATCCCGTTTTCAGATTTTTTTTTCTGTCTGTCTGAGGGACCCAGCTTAACTCTGTGATAGCCTTAAGTATATACGCAGTTCCCACGTTGCCTGCTGTTCTCTACACTGTGTACATAAAGTCTCTGATCCTGCTACAGGGCACCAGATCAGAGCAAACCCACTTATCTGGATTGAAGAATGCACATCTTCTTGCCGAGAGTGTTGTGTATGTCCCTGTGTGGGTGGCTCTGGCTCATGTCTTTTTATTTCAGGCCAGAGTCTTGTCTCTCGGTACTCCCTGATAGCGCGCACACATAAATGAAGTCTGGTCTCCAGTTCCTTCGCATGAGAGGAAAAGAGGGCCCGCATCTGTTTCTGTTCAGCAGTGATTATCTCTGGGATTGTGAGTGTTTGAATTATTTTTTCTTCTTCTTGCTTATCTGTAACTCCTGATTCTTTTCTACATACATTATATGTTGCTTTTCTTTTTATGATAAGGGGGCTGTAACATTAAATTACAAAAAGGAGAAAAAGGCTCACTCTTTTCTTCTGGTTAAGAAAAAGGAGTGATTCTTGTGCCTTTAGTGAGCTGAAGTCATGGAAGAATTTAAATACCAAGGACACATCTGTTAATTAGCAAAAAGCTTTGGAGGCCTTTGGGGTATTTTAGCCCTCTGTATTTTTTATTATTATTAATTTTTATTAGAGTCTAGCTGCTTTCCATAGCCCTCTGTCTTTAACAAAAGTATCTTTTCCCACACCTGATCTCAGCTACCTGAGGCATTGCTGTGTTGAACCCAGAACTGTGCATTCCTTATCCCCCACTAGATTTGTGTTGGGACCGAGCCACCCGTTAAGCAGTCTGCCCTATGACCCTGTGCATAAAAGTGACCTGAAGCTGTCTGACCATGAACTTGGCACAGGGAAGCCCATACCACAGGGAAGGAAGAAGCCAAGATAGATAGCAGGCTGGCAGTGAGAGGCACTGTTTGATGACTGATATGGTCCTGCCTCTCACCAGCATGTTTTCACACACATGCCCCAGTGGTGCCCACCTGAGTGACAGGTGGGCTTAGTGATACAAGAGTTTAATACACGATAATCGGGACAGTTGGCATGGATGCCTTGAGACCATTGGGAATGCTGGTAGAACACGTTTCCAGAGCATCCTCTGACTCAGGTGCCCTCTTCTAACTGGAAGGATCGCTCCAGAAGCATGTCCTCCAAGTGCATCTCAGATAGGAATGACATGGAATGCTGGTGAAAATGCACTTCCAGGGCCCTGTGTCAGACTTGTCAAATCAATCATGGGGGTACATCTCTATACCCTAGGCATCTCCATGTAATGTCTTAGAAACAGGGCATACAATTTCCCATGATCAACATCGTCATCATCTGCAGAGTTTGATGATACAGAATTATCTGTCTCTTAAAAGTCATCCAACAGCCTCTGTTTTTGTTTTTTTTTTTTTGTCTTTCTGCCGTCTCTCAAATTATTGGGCACCTACTTCACATTCTGATAATATTAGAAATGACCTTGAGCTATCCTGGAAAGTATGCTGGTTTCCAGATTTGTGTCTTTGGAACCCTTGAGATGTTAGGACCATGAAAATGGTTCTGGAGTTTAGGAGAAGGTGGAACTTAAGAGAAGTTGAGCACAGGACCTCCTGCTGTCTTATCAACTTGGGCAGCTCTGTTTTGTATAATGAGTTTCCACATGGGAGTTCTCTTGCAAAAAAAATATTTTCCTCTCCTTAAAAAAAAAAAGGAAGGATGAAAAAGAAAAGGGAGAGGGGAAGGGGGACAGGGGAAAGACTTTATGATATTTCCAATCCTACCCAAACCTAGAATCCTACAGTCTATGACTTGAACTTGTCAGCATCGTGTGACAGTGAAGACTCCTTTTTTGCCTTCATCCTATCACTTCTCACACAAAAGGGGACATTGTGGTTCAGGGTTCAGTGTTGTAAATAACCTGTCAACATCTCAAAGATGAAACACTGCCCCCCAACAGACAAACACCCCCGATCCATTTATAACAAATTCTTTTGCCTCGTGGTCGGTGGGTTCATTGGTATAAATCATTAGGCTTTTTGCAAATGATTTGGTCACTGTTGCAAATGACCAGAGTACTTTGAGACAGTTGAAAGGAGAGCTTTCATCTGCTGGTCTTGGATATGTCATGGAAGAGCCAATTGTGGCTTCTGAATACGAAAGCAAATGAATTCATAGCTGCAACTTTAGTTGGGGGCAGGGGGTGGCAGACGGAGGGAGAAGGGAGGATGCAGGAGCTCTGCTGTCTGAATCATGCCTTATTCCTTGGAAACCTGTCATTCACAAACCCAATTATGTACAGGTAGAATGTCAACTCTGACAGAATGAAACCAATGCACGCTTTGTATGATTGGTGCTTTTTTTTTTTTTTAAATGAAATCCTGCTTTACTAGCAGGTTCTATCTTCATAAATGTCTATTTAAAAAAGAAAAAAAACAAAACCAAATCATATATTTCCCCACGCACTCCTGAAAAGCTTTAATCAGTGTGTCGAAAGCGAGAGCTCTTAGGTGTTGCTTGCATTTTGCCAAGAGGGAGAGAAAGACGTGAGAATCAAGAGAAATCCTCTTGGCTTTACCTCTGACCCTCTACGCCTTTCTCAGCGTCTAGGCCTTGCCGTTGCTCATTTGTAAACAGGAGTTATTAAATTAGTCTCTCCAAAGGCTGTCATGGACGCACTCAAAGGTTAAAAATTCTTTGCAAATAAAAATGCCTTGCCACAGCAGTGCCTGTTAATTATAAATGAGGAACGGAAGGCAGACAGCTAACGGGGTACCTTTTTTTGTTGTTGTTTCTTTTCCTCCTCTTTTTCTTCCTGTTTGGTTTTGATTTTTCTGAATGTGTTTGTTGTCGAGCGAAAGGCTGCTCTCTGGTGGGAATGAGGTATGCCTTTCATAGGGTATTAATAGAGTTTGGGGGTCAGATGGATCCTACTTTGCATCTCTGTTCTGCTGTTTTCTTCTCTGGAAGGTGGAGGTGATAGTTCCTTTCTTGGAGGACTGGTGTGCAAATCTGAGCTTATGGTGTCGGGTGGAAGTACATCATGTGCTGTGCATTTGCTCCTGTGTGCCCCTACCCAAGCCCTGCTTGCCCTCATTTTGCCTCACCATTCTAGCTTTGCATTGCACTGAGCAGCTTTCATAGACTTCTTGATTGAATGATATGTTATTTTGTTGTTGTTTATTGTACATTTCTCCCCCTCTGAGTATATAGATTCTGTGAGGGGAGGGATGTTTGTTTCTTTTGCTTGGATATCACTAGTGTCTAGAGCAGTGCCTGGCAGATGGTAGGTACTTGGCGGTTACTTGTGAAATGACTAAAGAGAACCCTTATCCCTCTCCTCTTTCTCCTCCATTCAGGCTTCTATTCAGTGAGACTCATTATGGATCTGGTTCTTTAATTCTGTTTCGTTTTTGCCTTTGTTCCTTCTTCTGGAGCTTCTGTTCATTAGACTATGTCTGTCCAGCACTAAAAAGTATGCTCTTCCCGGCCTTGCTGAATAAATGAGTTTCATTGATGAATATTCTAGAGACTGAATTTGGAAAAAAAAATCTCCACATTTTGTTTTAAAAGTGTGACTTACTAGTAAACCATTAGTCACCAAAGAGCTTCCTAGACTTGCTTAAACATAGGGAGACTGTTTTCCCCTTAAGTCATACACTGACATAAAAAGTTCTGGAGGGGGGGAAAAAAAACCTTGACTGCTTCCCAAGACCCCTGACTTCTTTACAGTAGGTGGTTAATTAATGAGTTACTGTTAAAATGAGCTCAAACTATTTTTAAAAGCAACAGCCAAGATTTGGATAAAACTTCTCTGAGTTTGGAGATGCAAACCAGATCCCAGGGTGCATTCTCTTCGTGTGTATGTTCAGTCAGATGAAAAGCAGGAAGTAGAAGAATGTGACAAGCCTCACTTGGCTGGACAAAACTGATTTCGTTTCTTCATGTACATTTTGGTATCAAAATTCAGGCCATTAAAAGAATAGGGACCAAAAAAATTCCCGACTGATCATCTCAATAGATGCAAAAAAAGAGCATTTAACAAAATGTGACATGCTTTGTTGATTAAAAATTCTCAATGACTAGCATAGATGAAAACTTCTTCAACTTAATGAAGAAAAGGGAAAGGGAAGTCGCTCAGTCATGTCTGACCCTCAGCGACCCCATGGACTGCAGCCTTCCAGGCTCTTCCATCCATGGGATTTTCCAGGCGAGAGTACTGCAGTGGGGTGCCACTGTAAAAACCCCACAATTATGTAATACCTGATGATGAAGGGTTGGTTGCTTTCTCTTATGATCAGGAACAAGACAAAGAGCACACTTAGACATTTGCAACTTAGGATCGCTGGAGGACCTAGGCAAGCAATAAGACAGGATAAAGAAAAAAATAGGCATTAGATTGAAAAGGAAGGAATACAACGATCTCTATTCACAGATGACATGATCTTGTATATAGAAAGTCCTAAGGAATAGACAAATTCAAAAAAAATGGAAGTAAATAGAAAGACATTCTTTGTTCATGGATTGGGAGACTTAATATTGTTAAGATAGCAGTACTCTCCAAATTAAAGATTCAACACAGTGCCTGTCAAAATCCAAGCTTAAATTTTTGCAAAAATTGGCAAGATAACCCTAAAATTTATAATTTATAGTGTCGATGTCAGGGACCCACAAAAGGTAAAAAAAAAAAAAAAAAGTTTAAAAGAAGAAAATTGGAGGACTCACACTACACAATTTCAAGACGTACTACAAAAGAGCAGTGATCAAGACAGTATGGTACTAGCACAAGAAGAGACATACAGACCAAAATATGAAATGAAGTTGAGAGTCCAGAATAAACCCTTATATTTATGGTCAGCTGATTTTTGACAAGGATCAATGCAAGTGAATTGAATGGTGCTGGGACACTTAGGTGGCCAGACAAGGATGAAGTTGGAGTCGTATTTCATACCATATATGAAAAGCACCTCAAAATGGGTCATAGACCCATAAATATGAACTAAAACCATATAATTCTTGGATGAAAATACAAGAGTAAATCTTATGACCTTAGGTTCCTTAAATATGATACCAAAAGCAGAAAGAACAACAGGGGGAAAACATGGACTTCCTCAAAATCAAAACCTTAGGTGTTTCAAAGGACTTCATCATAAAGGGAAGACAGTCCACAGATGAGAGAAATTTTTTTACAAAGCATATATCTGATAAGGACTTGTATCCAAAAAGTATATAAAGAATTCTTTCGTTTCAACAATAAAAAGACAATTTTAAATGAACTAAAGATGTGAGTAGACATTTCTCCAAATAAGGTATACAATCACATAAAAGGATATGTAACATCATTAATCATTAAGGAAGTACAAATCAAAGCCTTGGTAAAATACCACTTCTCACCCACTAGGCAACAATCACAGAGAAAGACAATGACAAGTGTAACAAAAATGTGGAGAAAATGGAACACTCATTCATTAACGGTGGGAATGTAAAAAGATGTAGATATTTTGAAAAATAATTCAGCAGTTCCTCAAAATGTTAAACATAAATTTACTGTATATAACTCAGCAATTCCATTCCTAGGTAAATACCCAAGAGAATTGAAAACATACAGAGAATTGCACATACACAGAGTAGCGTTATTCAAGAGCAGTGAAAAGTGGAAACAGTCCAAATGTCTACTGACTGATGAATGGATAAACAAAGTGTAGTATGTCCATATAATGGGGTATTATAATGCAAGCAAGAAGTGAAAGACTGACATGAGCTTCTGCATGGGTTTATCTTGAAAACATCCTGCTATGTGTAAGAAGCCTGTATATAGTAAAATTCCATTTATGCATATGGTAAGACTATTTGTAGTATTCCATTTATGTGAAATTTACAGAAATTTCCAGAACAAGTAAAACCTTAAAGATAGGAAATAGATTAGTGGTTGTCAGGGCCCAGGAGGAGGGGAGGGTGAGAAGTTACTGCTAATAATGCGCTTGGAGTTTCTTTTGAGGGTAAAGAAAATGTTTTAAAATTAGATAATGGTGGTGCTTTTACATCTCTGTAAATATATTAAAAACCAGTGAATGGCACACTCTAAAATGCCGAATTTTATAGTATGTGAATTGTATCTCCACAAAGCTTTTGTCAAAAAATTCAGGCACATGGCAGTTAGAATTCTGTGCTGTCTCATCACTTTTATAAGGGGCTCCTGAAACTAATCCTAAAGGTCAGAGTGCAGGTAGAACAGCTTATTTTTTAAAAATCTTTCTCCTCCTTTACTTTTTTCCTCTCTTTTTACTTTTTATTTCACTGGTGGAAGCTAAAAGTGCTTTTGTGTTGCTGACATCAACGTTTTTATTGCTTCATCATTTTTGTAGCCATGGAAAAGGGAACAGATGGTAATCTTAAAAGAGAAATGTTCAATTTGAGGGAGAGAATTGTGTCTTTGGCTGCTATCTTTTGAAATTATTCACATGCATGATGCTCTTGTACATTAAAAAAACAGCTACCAATGTGGGGTAATTTGGGGTTTCTAATTAGAATTTCAAACCCACAAGGATTTCAGTGGAGATGAAAATGTCTTTCCCAGCAGATCTTAGGGTCAGATTTGTTTCGTGGGGGGAAAAAAAAAACTATTTTTACTCTTCTTAAAGAAAATCTCACCTGCAGTTTTTTTTAAACCACTTTCTTTTCCTAAGGTCTGGAAACCTTTTATAAAAATGGAATGTTGTCAGTATTTGTTAAATCTCCTGGTAATATTTCTGGTCTGACTATGTATGGTATATATTTAATTACTATTCCAGTCAAGGAAATTGTGGTCATGGTGCATATCCAGTGTTCTACCTAGTAAAATAAAAAGTATTTTGACTTGCCTCTTGGGATACTGATTTAGAAGAAGAGGTCGGCATCCGTGTTTGAATGTCCTTAGCATGCTCACCTGGTGGCCCCTGACTGTTCAGGAGCTTTGCAGGTACTCAGGGCCACGCCTTCTACAAAGACAGGCCGGGTGAGGAACACTCCTTTAGATGCTTTCGCCAAAAGCCAGTTGCCAAGAAATGTGTTTATGGTTTGGGATCCAAGGGCTGGTGAGTGGCAGGCAAAGTGAAAAGATGTTTCTTTTGCCTTCCTTCTCACCTCCTGCCTTTGCTGCTTGCAGGAAGATCTGCCTGCACTGCAAGTGCCCTCAGGAGGATCACATGGTGACGGTGATGCCCCTGGCGATGGAGAAGACTGTCAGCAAACTCATGTTTGACTTCCAGAGGAACTCGACCTCGGACGATGACTCAGGCTGTGCCCTGGAGGAGTACGCCTGGGTTCCGCCAGGACTGAAGCCGGAACAGGTACCATTCTTTCTCTTCTTCTTCTTCTTTTTTTTTTTTTTTTTAATATTTATGTATTTGGCTGCACTGGGTCTCAGCTGTGGCATGTGAACTCTTAGTTGCAGCTCATGGAATCTAGTTCTCTGAGCAAGGATTGAACCCTGGCTGCCTGCACTGGGAGTGCAGAGTCTGAGCCTCAGGCCTACAGAGGAAGTCCTTGGAGATACCCCTTTTGACGGAAGGGCAGTCATGGGGCTGGCTTTTCCCTTGGTCTCGGCTGTTGTTCCTCATTCCGGTTCAGAGGAAAGAGCTGACTTAGCTAAGTCTGAGAAGATGTTGCTGTATGGGAAGAAAACGTCTGGGTGCCCACTGGGAAACCAGGAAGAGAAATGAAACTGAGCTAATTCATTCTGCATAAGGAAGAGAAATGAAACTGAGCTAATTCATTCTGCATTTCCATTGAAGCTGTTACCAAAAGATTTTCTAGAAACGTCTAGAAACATTAGGTAATGAAACTGCATTTTTGGAGAGGGAAGGGGTGTCCTACATTGGCCATCAATCTTAATGTTAAGATTCTTTGTAAGGGAGAGTAAGGAAATGAGGATTTACCTAGTGATCTGATGCTGCACTGAAAAGTTTGGCCCAGCTTGACAGAGAAAGATACTGGCACTTCCTGAAACATTTTGGCACTGCTGGCAGGCTGTAAATACTGCTGGCTCGGTTCGATGAACTTGATTTCTTTCTCTGTCAGTGCATTTCTCTCAGTCATATACAACTTCCACTTTGCATTTCTTGGTCTTTGGAATTTTCTCCTGTTCCAGCCCCCTGTTGGTTTAGAAGCCCCTCCCCTAAGCTGAATACTTTCATGATCTTCTTTATGCATCTTTGAGAGACAGGTTTATCACAGCCTTAAGTGTTTGACCACTATTCCCTTCCTCTCACATAGAAAGGTTCTTTCCCTGGAGATCTTCTCTGTGTCTGGCAATGTTGTAAAGCTTAAAAAACCCTAAAAGGTTAACTCTGGAACTTTAGATGTGATGCTTTTAGAAAAAGTTCTTTATGATGAGGGAAGACCCAAAAACTCACCAAGAATTTGAGGATGGGACCCTGATAACATCTCCTTGGTTAGCCATTTCTCATTTTTCTTCTTCCAATAATGAGGTTGTCATTTGACAGATGGAATCACAAACACACAGCCAGGATTTGTTTAACCAGCAAAGGATTGTTTAAAATTTTAATTAGTCACTAATACTTAGAAACTGCTCATACTTAAAAAATTTTAATTTTAAAGTTGATATTTCAGATCTTGAAATTTTGAGAATCTGGAATCTTACTTTCAGTAGAATCTGAAATCTTACTTTCTCAAGGATTGGTGTGCAGGCCATTGATTTGAGTGCGAGACGTTCTTTCCAGAGTTTCAAAAGGGTGAATCTCCAGGTCAGCCTGATCACGACTAAGCCCATTTCATCCTTTTGTGATCATCTTCCTATACCCTACAGGCATTTGAGTTTTGTGAACTCTATTCTAATTCTTACTAGGATGAAAATGTCTTAGAATAGAAACTTTCACAGGGAATAATCTCTCTGAGAATCGAAAGGAATTCTGTGTTATCAGCAGAAATAAATAAGAAGGTTTTCTCCCAGGGGATTCCCAGGTGGCACTTGTGTTAAAGAACCCACATGCCAATGCAGGGAGACATGAGACCTGGGTTCAGTCCCTGGGTCGAGAAGATCCCCTGGAGGAGGAAATGCCACCAGCCCACTCCAGTATTCTTGTCTGGGAAGGCCTGTGGACAGAGGCGCCTGAAGGGGCCTGGAGGGCTACAGTCCATAGGGTCACAAAGAGTTGGATGCGATTGGAGAGGCTTAGCACACATGCACATTTTCTCCCAGTTTGTATATTAAGGTTAAGTCTTTATTTTCTTCTGTTTCAATAAAGGCTGTATTATTAATGAGTTGAAGAAGAATGAGAGTATTTGGCTGAATTTGTCTGGAAACTCAGATGAGGTGGTGGGCGACTGAATATCTGTGTTTGACATCACCCTTCTACTGCCAGTGCTTGAGCAGTGAGCTTTCACACCTTGATGCATCTGTGAGCCGGTTTCGCTTTTCTTGCTAACCTCATTTCCAGCAGCTTCCAAGAGACCCATCCTTCTTTTGTTCATGTTGCTTCCTGCTGAACTGGGCTCTGAAATTCCAAAGTTAAGCTATTTTCAGTTCCCTGCTTAGGTAGATTCTTTTCTAAGGCCATTAAATATCATTCTGTGATGTCCAGATTCGGAGAACATTTTCTACTGACCTAAGAGAACAGACAGTTGCAAAAGGTAAAGGGCTTGGTGATATCCATCAATTCCAAAAATGATTGCTTACGTATTTTTGAAGGCCACTTGCTTCATCCAAAGTGAATGTCTTTGGGGAACATAAAATATCTTTCTTTGATTTGTTTTGAAAGAAAATGATTAGTGCTATTAAATCAGTGGTTTGAATTATGTCAGATGACAGAGTATTCCCATCTCTTGTAATTGTATTTTTCTTCAAATGGTTTTCTCTATTCACAACACTTAGACCTATATGACACAGATGATTAGAAAGGAAATTGTTCTCCAGAGAGAGACTATCTTTTCAAGCTATTTGAAGGGCTCTATATTTGCCTAATAAAATATGAATCTGTATTAAAGGTGTTTCAAGGGATCATGTTGCATGAAAAAAAAGTCTTCAGATTTTTAAATTACAAGATCTTTGAAAGTCTATTACTTATGGAACTGATTATAGGTTTAAAGATTTTTTTTCAAAGATTGCCTGGTAGGTTTTAGAAAAACTCAAGACCCAGATACCTCTTACTAATAAAAATTCTGGTATTTAATATGATGTTAGTTGTCTCTGACTTGAGAAAAAACATTTTTCTATCAGGAGAAATTACAGTGGATATTAAAATGCTTTGTGCTGGAGGCAAAATACTCAAGACCAGTTAGGGTTCCGAGTAATGTGCTTTCATTTTGTTAAAACCTTTCATTTCATTCCCTGGTTGTGAGGTTGGTAATATACCTTCGGGTGACACTCTTTATTATTCTGTTTCTTCTGAGAAATGCCTTCAGTTAAATAAAATGGAAACGAAAGCTACCCCCCTTTGAAAAGGAGGTATTTTCAAATATGGGCAGTTAATTTTATTAAAATCTACTAATTGCCAAAACCCAGCCTTCTGAAAATAGTATAAAAAACCATAAAGATAACAGTCGATGCCAGAAAAGAAAGGCTTCTAAGGTGTGTTTTTTAATGACCAGACTGAAAACTGATCAGAGAGGTTGCCAAGACCCTTTGTCTCCACTCGCTCCGGGTGAGGCATTTAATATTATGCAGACAGCCCTTCGGAGGCAGGACAGAAAACTGGAGTCTTCCCTGATGGCCCATCTAAGGTCATCTGTAAGGCTCCAGTTTCTCTTCAGACTCCAGCAGGTCATTGTATGCGCTCTGTCTCCTAGAACTGCTCTGGGGAGACATTTATAGTAGATAATACTTCAGGAAGAATTTGGAAATTATTTAACAAGCTGTAAGGAAGGAAAACGGTGAGTAGGGTTTCTAAACCTCAGTGCTGTTGACATTTTAGGCTGAAGGTTTCTTGCTGTTGGGGCAGTCCTGGGCATTATAGGATGGTTAACAGCATCCCTGGCCCCCACCACCTAGTTGATGCCAGTAGCACTCACCACGCCCTCCATTGGAATGACCAGACCCAGACCCATATCAGAATACCATTCATTGCCCCTGGGGGGTGAGCTGGGCACCCTGGTTGAGAACCACTGGGTAAAAGTAATGTTAAAACCTGGAGGACGTGTCAGCACAAGTGTGGCCCAATCCAGACAAGAAAAGGATGACTGAGTTGAGTAAACATTTATTTGAGTACCTCCCAGGTCTTACCTCTGGTATTACAGCTGCTGCCTTGAAACGAGGCTGAGTATTTGGCAGAGTGAGAAAGGTGATCCCACGCTGCTTGAGCAGAGGCCAGTACTCATCGTCCCGATAAGTCAAAACAAGCATCGAAATGGTGTGTGGAGCAGGTTGTTGGGTGGATCACCGTTTGTTCTCCAAAACAAGAGATAGCATTCTCTTTCCATAATGGGAAGACTTTGCTTATTGAAAAAAGGGAAAGAAAAGAAAGAAAGCAGATAAAAGTCACTGGTAATTCTGCCAACCACAGAAAACTGTTTTCGAAAGTGTTTGGAATGTGTGTGGGCTTCCCTGGTGACTCAAACAGGGAAGAATCTGCTTGCAATGCTGGAGACACAGGAGATGAGGGTTCGATCCCTGGGTTGGAAAGATCCTTGGAGGAGGGCATGGCAACCCACTCCAGTATTTTGGCCTGGAGAATCCCAAGGACAGAGGAGCCCAGCAGGCTACAGTCCATGGGGTCACAAGGAGTCAAAAATGATGAGCAGTTAACACTTTCACTTTCACTTGGACTGCATGTAACAAGAATCTGTGTGTATAGGCTTACATTTCTGTTTTGTTTCGGACAAAAATGTGATGATGCCATCCATTTATCTTGAAATTTTTTTCACTTCATGTATTGTGAACATTTTTTTCTATTTTTTTTTTTCTGTATTTGAAAGTCGCTCAGTCATGTCTGATTCTTTGCGACCCCATGAACTATACAGTCCATGGAATTCTTCAGGCCATAATACTGGAGTGGGTAGCCATTTTCTTCTCCAGGCGATCTTTCCAACCCAGGGATCGAACCCAGGTCTCTTGCATTGCAGGTGGATTCTTTACCACCTAAGCTACCAGGGAAGCCCAGATTTCTATTATTTAGACCCAGGTTATCTTTTGGAATAGGTGCATGCTGCTGCTGCTGCTAAGTCGCTTCAGTCGTGTCCGATTCTGTCCGACCCCATAGATGGCAGCCCACCAGGCTCCCCCATCCCTGGGATTCTCCAGGCAAGAACACTGGAGTGGGCTGCCATTTCCTTCTCCAATGCATGAAAGTGAAAAGTGAAAGTGAAGTCGCTCAGTCGTGTCCGACTCTTCACGACCCCATGGACTGCAGCCCACCAGGCTCCTCCGTCCATGGGATTTTCCAGGCACGCGTACTGGAGTGGGGGGGCCATTGGAATAGGTGCATAGTTCTCTGTTAGTAGTTACCAACCTGTAGTGGCACCACTCGCCACTAGGGGGCATTTGGAAGTGTAGGTTTAAATGGGGGCAGTTATTGTCAAAATGGTTAGGGGGTTCCACTCGAATTTTGATGGGTAGAGGCTTGGGGTGCTAAACATTCTGAGAAGTACCAGGTGATCCTGCACAAAGGAGAATTGATCCCTCCCAAATGCCAGGAGCACAACCATCAAACAGCCCTGAACTGAAAAGTTATTTTTGAACATACGCATCCTTGTAGCTTTTCTCTATATTAAATAAGGCAGTAGCAGCTAGCATTCCTGTACACTTACCTGCCTCTCTCCTTCAGCACAGTCCCTAGAGGTGGAGAGGTCATGGGTAAACCCCTTTAAGGCTTTTGATTCATTGTGCCAGTAAGACTTTTGATTCATTGTGCTGAGCTGACGTCCAGAAATGTTGTAAGTGGTGCATCCTCTGGGTGGATAGCTTTCACTGGATCTGTGAAGATGTGGTTTTTCTCCTGGTGCTTCTGCCTGTGATCCTTGAACATGTGAACAGACCATCAGATTGCTTCTCCTGAGTGAATGTCCTTTTATCGATGTTTTGGGTACTCCATGGAGAGTTCTCCATAGGCATGTCTTCATATCTTTGGTCTCCCAATGTTAGTGATTTTACCTTGACCATAACCCTGTTTTGCACATAAACAATGGTAATTAGGTTATTTCTCCAGAACTCTCAACTTTCACTTCTGACTGTGGCAGGAAGGATGAAGCGTGGATACTAGAAGTAATTGCCCAATTTGGGGCTTTCAAAGCATTTTTCCATATGTGGCAAAATAGACCATCCAATATTACCTAAAAGATGGGAGTGAATTAGTTGGTTTAAAATACCTCTATTGGGAATATGTAAAACTCTTTATTTGGCTTTTAATTTAATGATTGTTACTCATCCATCAAATGTCAGATTAAATGTATTTCCTGAAGGAGTTTCTCTAACCACCCCACTCTTCCAGTGTAAGATTAGGTCCCCAGTTCCCTGCTTTCCAGAAGTCCCTACCATTTCCTTTTCATTATTTTTCTTGCTTAGTCACTAAGTCATGTCTGACTCTTTCATGACCCCATGGACATAGCACCTCTCAAACTTGTAATTACTTAAGAGTATAATTATTTCTTTAACATTTGGCTTTCTGACTTTGCTTTAAGATCATGAGGTCAGGGGTCTCATCTGCTTTGTTCTTTAGGAATTTCCTAGTGCCTGGCACCCTCCCAATATTTGTGAAGAGACAGGCAGATGACCAGGAGCCTTTGCAGAACCAGTGATGTTCAGGGTTGCATCACACTGAAAAGACAAAGGTCTCTTCAGTGTTTTTCTACATAAAAACAGGATTATTCGGTATCCATAATTCCTGCTCCCTGTTTTTCTTAAAAACATACTCAAGCAGATTTCCCGAATAATCCCAGCAGCTTCAGAGATGTCTTAGGTTGGAAAGGCAGGAGAGGGATGAAATGCAGGGAAGGACTCTGTTCCGACACAGACTCGGGGCAGCACCAGCAGCTCTAACACTCAGGGTGCCAGGAGCTAAGGGTCTGGCAGAAGCCCTCCTTATTTCCAAACCAGAGGACCGGTTGTGTCACAGAATCACTTGCAGAATGCATTCAGAGACACAAGGGGAAGTATCACAGTGCGGTGGAAAAAGCCTCGCTCCCAGAGTCTACTAATCTGGCTTCTGCTCCCTTTCTGACCTCGGAAAAATTGTTCAGTTTCCAGGAGCCTCAGTTTTCCTTCTGAGAGTGATGATAATAACATGGAGACAATTATTAAACTTGCTCTGAACCCTTGTTTCGTGCCCACCACCATTTTCAACTTTACCGTGCTTAATTCTTAAAACAGCGTGATTTGGTCGTTATTATTCCTGTTTTAGAAGTGACTGAAGCAGGGCTCGGAGAAGTGAAGTAGCTTGCCCAGGATCAAACAGCTGAGAAGCAGCAGAGAGGAATTCAGTGTCAGACACCCAGAGCCCAGAGCTGTTACTCTTTAAACCTATAGATCTAGCACAGGGCTGGTCTGGCCCCGAGTGAGGGAGCATGTAGAAAGTTCCCAGGGCAGTGTCTGCACACAGTAGATGCTCAATAGAACGACTGTCTCCTTATCACCCTTCTTGCAAAGCTGTAGCGAGTGTCACTGATCACTACTGCCCTGAGCAGGCAGCAAAAAGTGGGGAAGGAGCATCAGGCTGTCCACATGGAGGATGGTTATGTCGGGTGGGAGAGGGTCAGCATAGAGTCAGCCGGAATCCAGGGTTCCTACTCAGCCTTTTCAAAGGCTTTAAAAAATCATTTCCATTCTGCTGCTGCAGGAGCTATTCTGCTCCCCAGGTTCTCTTCTGTGGGCTTGCTGTAAAGGTGCAGCTTCTTTCTTGTGAACTTCTGGGCACACTGAACCAGATCAGTTTGGACAGGGGCTCAGGCGGAGCCACCTGACTCTGAAAACTTCAGTGTCCGAAGTGGGCTTTGGGGATGTCTGCTGAAGAAATGCACTCTGCCAACCCCCCTTCCTCGGTCCCTGAGGTTACCTGTAGCCTCTCAGTGCCAGGATCGGTGAGGAGTAAGTTCCAAGGGCATTTTCTGTAGACGATTCAGAGTGCAAAGAGAGCCTTCCCACAAAGCAGAATGGCCGCTGTTCTGAGGATGCTCAGGCCATCTGAAGGCATGGCTCCTTACTCTGCCACTCGCAGCCTCTTCAGCAGCCATCTCTAGTGGGTGGGCTTCATGCCAGCTTTCCACTGGACTGTACCCACTAGTCAGAGTTGAAGAATAAATCACAGTGTGTGCTGGAGAACTCTGTGACAAAGGAACAGTGATCGGACTGTTTGCATTCCTTCCTTCACTGGTCTCCTGTGCACCTCCTCTGTGCAGGCACCATGCTAAGCACTGCAGATGAAACAGTAACCAAGATCTGTGAGGTTTCTAAGTGGGGCTGTTGGAGACCTGTCCTCTAGGGAACAAATGACTGAGATAATTGAACACTGTAAGTTTTAAAATGATGTAAACAGAGCTGTAAACATTTAGTGAACTCTGGTATGCACCAGGCACTCTCTTAGGTGCTTTGCATTTAATTCACCATGAAGATTAGATAGCATCACCGACTCAATGGACACGAGTTTTAGCAAGTTCTGGGAGATAGTGAAGGACAGGGAAGCCTGGAGTGTTGCAGCCTATGGGGTCACACAGAGTTGGACACAACTGAGCAACTCAATGAGAACATAAACAAATGAAGGAAATACAGCGGCTTCTGTGATCAGGACTGTGGGTCAGAGTGTTGGGGCAGCGGGGATTGGCTGATTTAAATTGATTGGTCAGGACCTACCTCTCTGGGGAGGTGGTCTTTGAGCTGCTACTGAATGATAGGAAGCCCACCCTGCAAAGATCTGGCTGGTTGCAGAAGTTCAGAAGTGAAATGAAATCCATACTCACTTTGTATCTGTGCTCAGAATTTGGAGAGGGCATTGTGGGATGGTCTAGGGAGAAATGAGTAGGGCCTGTGCCATGCTGAGCTCTTGTGAAGGCAGCCACCCACCAACCTGAGGGCTGGGCATTTCCACTGCTGTTCCTCGCCCTGGGAAACCAAAGGTGCCCCCATCACCCATCACCTTGACAGGTCTGCCTGTGAGCAGAGATAAGGCAACACAGAGTCCCCATTCAGAGGCGACTAGAGAGGGAGCAAGAGGCCTTCACCAAGCAAGTGCGTAATGGATGCTTTATATACGTTTGTGTCTATCCCTTCTCTCATAACGGCCTACCTTCTAAAATGTCTAAAATGTCAGCCTGTTGGAGAGGGACAGACATGGGCCTGTTGACCACCACATCCTCGGTGCTTAAAATAATGTCTGAGAGATTATTCAGTAAACAGATGTTACATGAATTAAGTCACATTTCATCACCGTAGAAAATCCCCTTTTTTCCCACCGAATATCTTGCAGCTCAAGGGTCAGAGAGGCTTGACCAGCATTCCCCAGCTCATAAAGGGCAGAACCAGGATTCACTCCAGCCTTCTACTTGACCCAGGACCTATTTGGGCTCCTCTTCCTACACCACCCTCCGTGGTGATCCACCCAAATATCAGATGCAAGGAAGCTGACTTGGCATGTATTAGAGGCGGGAGCAGTATGTGTCACACTAGGCTCTTTCATTCCTAGGGGAGACAGATTGCTTTTCATCTCCAGGTAGCCCTGGTGACTAAGGAATTCCTCTCTCCCCACCTCCGGTTTCTCCACCGCTGCAGGAAGTAGCAGCGCCCTGCCTCCCTCAGAGGCTTGTTTCCCTGTCGGCAATCTCTCCTGGCTGGGAGCCCACTTGGTGACAGACACATTCTGTCATCTTCTTCCACTGGCCCTCATGTTCCTGGTGTGGTGTCTTCATACCTGGGCACTCAACAGTGATATTCATTGAGCAGACATTTATCAAGTGATAAGCATGTTCCAGGTACTGCAGGAACAGCCATGAACAAACAAACAAGTGTCCTTGACACTTTGGTGGAAGAATCAGGTGGATGAACTGTTGAATGAACAATGCTTGCAGTGTGCTGGGAAAGCAGTTTTTAAAAAGGGGGATGGTGTGATTTAGAGCCAGGGTTCGCAAAATTTTTCTGTGAAGAGCCAGACGGTAAATATTTTAGGCTTTGTGGGACATAGTCTCTGTCTCAAATACCCAACTCCAATGTTGTCATGTGAAAGCAATCAGGCTACACATAAATGAATGGGCATAACTATGTGACAATAAAGCTTTATTAACAAAATCAGACAGGGGGCCTGATTTGACCCACAGGCTGTGTAGTTTGCTGGTCCCTGATTTGGCGAATCTACTTCTTTAAATGAGGTGACCAAAGAAAGCCTCTCTGAAGAGATGACATCTAAGCTGAGTTGTTACTTGAAATGATGGTTAGGTTACCCAGACTCAGCCATTCCAGTGGTTTTCAAAGTCTGGTTCCCATACCAGCAACATTGGGCCCAGCATTCTCTTTCAACAGGGCCTTAAGGGGTTCCTTATGCAGGCCCAAGCTTGAGAACCTCTGCTCTTGGGTTCCCGAAAAACAAGAGTCTCAAAAGTACATGGAACCAAATCTTGGCTCTACCACTTATTAGCTTTGTAACCTTGGGTGCCTTAACCTTGTTGTCTGTAAAATGAAGAGGCTTGTGCCCGAGTCTAACATAGCTGTGAAGGCTAAATGAATTACTCTCTCAAGAGCTTAGGAGATGCTGACTCATAGGAGGTCCACATAAATGGTAGCTGCTGTGATCACCACCCTCGTTATTTGGGTCTTCCGGACACTGATGCAGATTTGCCCTTGGATAGCAACAGAGGATCATCCCCAGCATCTTCCCCGTGGGCAAGATGTCTTTCATCCCCAGCTTGTTGCCCCTGACTGATACCTGCTGAATATGGCCTGAATGCAAGGCTGTTTGTTAAAGGAGAATTGAAGATTTTTTAAAATTTATTTATTTTAATCAGAGGCTAATTACAATATTATGGTGGCTTTTGCCATACCTGGACATGAATCAGCCATGGGTGTACATCTGTCTTACCATACTGAACCCCCCTCCCATCTCCCTCCCCACCCCGTCCCTCTAGGTTGTCCCAGAACACCAGGGCACCACTTTGAGGGCCCTGCTTCATGCATCAAACTTGCACTGATCATCTATTTTACATAAGGCAGTATGCATGTTTCAGTGCTGTTCTCTCAAATCATCCCACCCTCACCTTCTCCCACAGAGTCCAAAACTCTGTTCTTTACATCTGTGTCTCTTTTACCATCTTGCATATAGGATCAAGATAATTTTTTAAAATTCTTTGACTGATCCTGCTTCCTCTGCCCCTTCCTTAGCCTGTTAACCCAGAAGATGCTCTGGTCCCTGCTGTTTGGGAACCATGAACTCTATATCTGTGACTCACCATTGAGCCAGGGCCACAGTGCTAGGCACCCAGCTTTTCCATTCACTTTCAGGCTGTTGACAGTTTGTTCTTTTTATGTAAGAAGCTATTTATACCAAGAGGGACAGAGGCTGGCAGGTGTGCAGACCTGGAGAGAACAATGACGAAGTAGTTCATCTCTCTAGGCCTGCTGGGTGGTTCTGGTTCATAGAGAGCGAATCTAATAACCCCTCAAAAAAACCCCACAAACACAGTCATTAGAGTCACCAGCCATTTGCAGTGTCGTCTTCATTTCATTACTCCATCAGCACATGCTGAGCTCAAAATGGGATTTCATGGCTGTGGTGAGACGCACGCCTCCCCACCTGGATTGGATTACATTTCTTCCAAGCTGCTTCTCTTGTGTTAGCTTTCACCGTCACTCACTCCAGAGTTCATGGTGCTGGGTGAGGAACGAGTGGGAAGGGAAGGGAAGAAGGGAGATAGGAGGAGGCCTGAATGCAATCTCCTGCTGTTCTCAGGAAGCTAGTCACATGAGCGACGCTCTGTTGATCTTGGCTCCAGACACGAGCGGACGTCATCCGATGGTGATGGGAAATATGCCGTCTGTGCAGCCTTCAATAAAACTGCCTGTTAATGAACTGGTTTTCAAAGGAGCTGTCAGAGGTGGGATTAGAACTTGGGTTCAGACTGAAGGGCCTCTGCCAGATGAAGTAAGCGGCAGTGTGGCCAGATGCCCCCAGCAGGGCCCTCTCAAGGCTCGTGTGCAGAGCGCGAGGTCTGGAAAAGCCAAGGCCCATCTGCAAATGCAGGAAGGGAGACCTGCCACTGGAGGCCCCACTCTCAAGACAGATGGCGCCCACTGGTATAGTAAGTGTGTACCAGAATCCTGGACATGGGGAGTGAGCCTCAGGACTTTGACATCCTGTGGGAGTTCACAGCTGTGCACCCTTTCTGCCGACTGAGCATTTTACTGTGGGCTGGTGTGACAGTTGATCCCCGCCGCCTTCTGACTCGTGAGACATTTGAGTGGTTTCATGGATTGGTTGGATGAACCTACCATTGGGGCAGCTAGTAACTGCCTTCCTCCATATGTCCATCTCTGTGTCCATCCATTCATTCACTGGTGCATTCAGCCATGCGTCTATTCAGCAGTTATGTATTTATTAAGTGCCCATTAAGTGCACGCCCTTGGTCTAGCTGTGATTGCCCTGTGGCTGTTTTCCAAGTCCAGTTTAGAACTGGCGCTTCCCAGGCCCTGTGAGGATGGTGTGCTTTGTATAGTGTGGGATTGCTCACAGACAGGTGTGGACAGCCCCTCTCCGAGGAAGACCCACACAGACTACAGGCTCTGTGCTGGTGTCCCATGGCATCCACCTTTTAAGTACCTATCCCCCTGAGCTCACAGTGTTCCAGAGTATATGCTTTGACACTAACTAGCTCTGTGTTCACATCTTAGCTGTGTTGCTCTAACGTTGGCCAAGTTCATCCACTTCCATAAGCTTTCATGTCGTCCTCTGAAAAATAAGAATGTCATTATCCAAACTGTAGCATAGTTGTGAGGATTAAATGAGGCAATGCCTTAAGCACGTGGCTTTAAAAATGGCAGCTTTTAGCTTTCTTTTTTTAATAACTCCAAGTTGGAAACAACCCAGATGTCCATCAGCACCTGAGCGGATAAACAAATCGTGTCATATCATAGAGTAGAATGCTACTCTACAGTAAAAAGGAATGAACTCTTCATGTATGCAATGACGTTCATGAACCGCAAAATCATTATTCTCAGTGAAAGAAACCAGACCATAAAAGTACCTACTGTATGATTCTATTTATATAAAACTCTAAAAATTTTAAACTAGTCTGTAGTGACAGAAAGCAGACCAGTGGTTACTTGGGGCTGAAGAGGTGAATGGAGAGAGTGGGAAGAAGAAACGGCAAATGAGCCGTGGAAACTTTGGAAGGTAATAGATATTTCAGTATCTTGATCATGCTGATGGTGTTGTGGATCTATGTCTATGTCAAAACTTACCAAGTTGCATACTTTAAATATGTGAAGTTAGCCTATGTCAAATACTTTAATAAAGTGAATAAATGAAGTTGCTCTTTAGCAAGCAGGAAGGCAAGCATCCTTGCATGCCAGTGTTGGAGTCTTCCTTATGTTGCTTGGTTGCCTTAGCAAGTAACTGAGCCCTTTGGCCAAGTACTGTCAGAAAGAATTGCTCAATATTAATTATGCACAATAAAAACAGAGATTTGGGACAGAAACTCATCAACATCCAGATGGATGGCACTAAAAAATCATTTCCACAGACTGGCTATTTGCTTCATCTCTAAATGTTCTGAGACAGTGCCTGACATATAGTTGGCCCTCGATAAATAGTGGGGGTAGTTGTTATTGCTCTGACAATTAGGAAGGCTGATTAAAATGCAGTGGTCCTGTCTTGCTAAGGGAAGCTAGTTATTCAGGTGATTTCTGAACCTATATGTCCTGAGCCAAAAAGATAAGTTCATTACCTGTCAGCTTGGTAGAGGATGAAGGCTGCCACATGCAGCTGTCCAGTTTGTGTGCCACACAAAGGTGCCTGGCCAAGGCGGTGATGAAGGCCAATTCAGCTGGGCTCTGATGACTACAAACCAGAGTGTGTGTGTGCATGTGTGTGCATTTGTGCTAAGTCACTTCTCTTGTGTCCGACTCTTTTTCAACCTTGTGGGCTGTAGCCTGCCAGGCTCCTCTGTGCATGGGATCCTCCAAGCAAGAATACTGGAATGCGTTGCCGTGCCCCCATCCAGGGGATCGTCCCCACTCAGGGATTGAACCCGGATCTGGGAAGCCCACTAACCAGAGTAGGAAATTTTATCTAACCTAGGGCACCTTGCAGTTTACCTGGTTGTGATATAACACTCCCCTCTCTGAGACTGGGAGCTTGCTTTTTCTAACTTGTAGTTGGGGTTGACAGCAGGGTGTCTTTTTCTAATTTCCATAAAGCTACCAAAAAGTCTAGCAGCAACCTAGGATGGACTGTAAATATTAACTAGCAAGCTCAATGATGACTTTTCATTTCTTCCATGAAATCCTGGGTTTCTAGGAAACCTCCTTTCTGATTCTTGCCAAAGGGTGTCAGGAACTGATGTCTTCGTCCTCATTGGCATTGAGTATTTGGTGGAGGAAAGGACGTAGGTTATGATTTCGCAAGTTTTGATGGTTAAGATGTCGAACACTTCAGCCTCTTCTTTGTTCTCTGCCTCCTTTTCCATCATTCTGTAAATCATTGCAAGCATCATAGCCTTGGATGGAGAGGCAAGCAGAGAAAGGAGGTGAAATGTCAGCTGACTAATTTTGCCAACCACTTGGCAATTCTGTTCCTATCGTTTGAGGGAGACAGTCAACTGAAACTATCTAAGTCCATTTGAAGTTGGACTTGTGCATAGTTTTGAAGCATCCATCCTTGCCTGGACCCCACTGCTATGTGGAAATCAGTAATTCATCCGGCTGGTAAATATGACATGAGAAATAGCTCTGCTGAAATATGGTCAGTGGGTGGTCCTTCCCAAGCCGAGTGATTAACATCCATGGCTGTGCTATCGGAGGCATATGGTACCCGATCCAGCTCTCCGGCTGCTCTCTGGCTATATTTATGATTGGAACAAGTTATTTTACCTTGATGCAGTCATTTTTCCTCGTCTATAGAATGGAGAAGGGAATGGCAACCCACTCCAGTGTTCTTTCAGAAGAATCCCGTGGAGAGAGGAGCCTGGTAGGCTACAGTTCATGAGGTTGCAAAGAGTCAGACATGACTGAAGTGGCTTAGCACGCATAGAGTGAAGACAGTGATGTTTCCTGCCTTGCACAGCAGCTATCCCAGTACCTAATATTTTAAGAAACATTAGATATAATTACTGACTGGAAAGGCCAAAAGTGAAAACATTTTTCTTGAAAAAGCCCATCTGAGGGGGAAAAGAAAAGAACTGGGAATGAAATCTGAAGCTCTTGTCCAGAGTTTGGGGGTTTAGGGGTGGAAGAGATATAAGACTCATAGAAATAAGACTTAAGGACTTATTAAACCTAAGCCTTGTAAATGACATTGAAGAAACAGTCTCATAGAAAGTGTATGACTTGCACATTGTTACATAGTCAGAATTTAGAGAGCTGAGTTAATTTATCTCAGGATTCTTCACCTTACTACAGGGAGATTTACCTAGGGGCAGTCAAAAAGGCACATGTATAGAATAGGGAGCATGAAAGTCTAGAAAGAGTTCAGACCATAGTTATCTAAGTGGCCTTCCCCAGGTTTCCTAGCACCTTCTAGCTTCTGTTCCCCATTTGGAAAATAAGGTGGTGAAATCCTTTTCTTCCCACTCTTAAGTAAGAATAAACAGAATATTATTTCTAAATTGTTAGAGGAAAGGTGATAGAGTTAGTGAACAGTTACTACTATTGTTATCCTCTATGGCATTTTAGTCGCTAAGTCGTGTCTGACTCTTGCAACCTCATGGGCTGTAGCCTGCCGGGCTCCTCTGTCCACAGGATTTGCCAGGCAAGAATACTGGAGTGGGTTGCCATTCCCTTCTGAAGGGTATCTTCCCGGCCCAGGAATCGAAACCTGGTCTCCTGCATTGCAGGCAGATTCTTTATCAACTGAGCTACAAGGGAAGCCTGGTTATACTCTGTAGCCTTCGTTATTTTTTTGTTGTTTTGGTCTCTTGATGCTGAGTCATAGTTTATTTATTTTTTGCTGTTTATTGATTTATTTTGCTGCACTGAGCCATAGTCGCAGGATCTTTCGGTTGTGTCACTTGGGAGCCTTAGGTGCAGAACCCTCACTTGTGGTGTGCAGGACCTAGCTCCCTGACCAGGCATGAAGTCTGGGCCCCCTGCCTTGGGAGCACAGAGTCTTAACCACTGGGCCACCAGCGAAGTCCCAAGACACATGCTTTAAAATCTCTCACAGTGTTTATACATTTGTTTCTTCTCGTATTTCCGTTTTCCTTATATTTTCAGGCTGTATTTTTGGGTACCTACAAGTTTATGAATGCATTCCAGTTTTTATCGATTTATCTTCCTTTTATTATCTTGTATGCATTTATTTTAACATCTTAAATCTTGTATGCACTTTTTTAACATGAAAATCATTTTTATGGTCCTTTAAAAGTTTATAAACAGGTGCATTAATAAAATTTTCCAGGAAAATAATTAGGAAACTGATGGCTCAATCAACAGATTGTGTCACTATTAATTTTGAAATGATCATGGAGCTGTTAATCAATTGTAGCATCTCTTTTAATCCATCTTAATTATGTTTACATAAATATAGTTCATTGCAAGACTGTACTTTTCCATTCTTTTATTTCAACATTGTCTTAGGGATTTGTTTTAAGTAAGCAGCACATCATGAATATTGGGTTTTTGTTTTTAATCCATATTGATAATCTTTTAATTGATGGATATATTTACATTTATTATGAAAACTTAGATAATTATTATTCCCACATATTTTGTTATTTTCTGTTTGCTATGTTATTTTCCTCTGCTTTGTTTCTGTTTTCTTGATTTCTATATTTTAATCAAGTTTTCCCAGTTTCTTTCCTTTTTCTTGTTGGAAAACAGTACAATACATTGCTGTTTTTCACATGGCCACTTTGCCATCCCTTAACATCCAGCCCCACTGGCTCTCTTGCCAATCTTCAAGTATCCCAAGCTTCCTCCAGCCTCAAGGCCTTCTCACTTACTGTACTTAATGCATTGCTTTCCTATTTAATTCATTTTTAACAAGTATCAGGCTTTATGTATCCCTTTTAAGTCTAACAGGGATCTCACATGATGTACTTTAGTACCATTTGTTACATGGCTTATAAGACTTTTCCTTCCTTATGAGGTACCCTGGGCCTCAGTGTATTTTGAAGCGACCTTACGTAACCTTGAATTCATATTTGCTCAAGCTTAAGTAAATTTTTAGATAGTTTCTCTCTAAACCAAAATCATATCAATGCTAATAATTTTTTCTTTCATTAATCTTTTTAATTTTTATAGTTTTTAAATGTTACTTTCCACGTACAGTTGTTACAAAACATGGGCTGTATCCCCTGTATTACGCAGTGCATCCTTGAGCCTGTCTTACGCCTAATAGTTTCTACCTTCTACCCCCTTCCCCACTTTAACCACTCGCTTGTTCTCTGTATCTGTCAGTCTGCTCATTTTTTGTTATATTCACTACTTTGTTGTATTTTTCAGGTTCTATGATAGAAATGATATCATGCAATATTTGTCTTTCTATGTTTTATTTATTTCACTTAAGCATAATGCCCTCCAGGTCCATCCATGTTGCTACAGATGGCAAAATGTCATCCTTTTTATGGCTGAGTAGTATCCCATTGTGATATATATGCCATATTTTCTTTATTCATTCATCTGTAGATGGACAGTTAGATTGCTTCCATGTCTTGGCAATTATACATAATGCTGCTATGAGCATTATGGTGCATGTATCTTTTTGAATTAGTATTTGGGATTTTTGTTGTTGTTGTTGTTGTTATATACCCAGCAGTGAAATTGCTGGGTCATTGGGCTTCCCTGGTGGCTCAGATGGTGAAGAATTTGCCTGCAACGTGGGAGACCTGGATTCAGTTCCTGGGTTGGGAAGATCCCCTGGAGGAGGACATGGCAACCCACTCCAGTATTCTTGCCTGGAGAATCCCATGGCCAGAGGAGCCTGGCGGGCTCCAGTCCATGGGGTCACAAAGAGCCGGTCACGACTGAGCACACAGGCACGTGGTAGTCCTTGACTGTCTGAGCCACCAGGGGAGTAGTTCTCTTTTTAGCTTCTTGACAGACCTCCATGCCGTTTTCCACATCAGCTGCAGCAGTTGATGTTCCCATCAGCAGTGTACAAGGGTTCCCTTTTCTCCGCATCTTTGCCAGTATTTGCTGTTTGTGTTCTTTCTTGATGATAGCCATTCTGCCAGATGTGAGGTGATATTTCATTGTGGTTTTGGTTTGTTTTTCCCTGACGATCAGTGACATTGAGTATCTCTTCGTGTGCTTGTCCGCCATATGCGTTTCCCCTTTGGAAAAATGTCTGTCTAGTTCTTGTGCCCATTTTTATAATTCAGATATTTGTCTTTTTGATGTTGAGTTGTTTATGCATGTTGGATATTAATCTTTTATTGGTCTTGTCATTTGCAAATATCTTCTTTTATTGAAAAGACCATCTTTGCTTCATTGTGTATTTTTGCCTTCCTTATTGTAGAGTAATTGGCCGTAAGTGTGTGGATTTATTTCTGGACATTCTCTCCTGTTCCACTGATGTATGTGTCTGTATTTGCGCTAATCCATACTGTTTTGATTATTGTAGTTTTATAGTATAGTCTGAAGTCGTGAAGCATGATTCCTGCAGCTCTGTTTTCTGTCTCAAGATTGTTTTGGCTATTTTGGTCTTTGTGTTTCCATACAAATTTTTAAACTATTTTTTCTAGTTCTGTGAAAACTGCTGTTGGTATTTTGATAGAGATTGTATTTAAATTGTAGATTGCGTTGGATAAATATAATCATTTTGACAATATTGATTATTCCAACCCAAGAACACAGTACATACAGTGTATCTTTCCATCTGTTTGTGTTTTCTTCAGCTTCTTACATCAGTGTCTTTCGGTTTTTGAAGTACAGGTCTTTTGCCTCCCTAGGTACTTTATTCCTGGGTACTTTGTTCTTTTTGATGCAATGGTAAATGGAATTGTTTCCGTAATTTCTCCTTCTGATACTTGATTGCTAATGAATAGAAATGCAACAGATTTCTGTGTATTAGTTTTGTCTCCTGCGTGTTTACCAAATTCATTGATGCACTCTACCATCTTCCTGGTGGCATCCTTAGGATTTCTTATGAATAGTGTCATGTCATCTTTAAACAGTGACAGTTCTTCCTAATTTGCATTCCTTTTATTTCTTTTTCTTCTCTGATGGCCTTGGCTAGGACTTCCATATCTGCGTAGAATATAAGTGGCAAGAGTGGACGTCTTTGTCTTATTCCTGATTTTAGATGGAATAGTCTAGCTTTTCACCACTGAGTGTGATGTTAGCTATGGGTTTGTCATAGATGGCCATTATTGTGTTGAGATGTGTTCCCTCTGTGCCCATTTTCTGGAGAATTTTTATCATGCATAGATGTTGAATGCTAGTAATTTTACACCAGTAATTTTAAGATCATTTAATGTCTATTGTTTACAGCTTTGCTTCTTTCATTAATGAAGGTAAGAACTGATCCCCAAACTCCCTGTTTTCCGAAGTCTACTTCCTTAAAAAATGGATGTTTAAAATTAACACCTCTTTCTTCTCATTCATTTCCTGTTTTACAAAATGGCTTAGAGGATCTATTAGTAGAATAGTTAAAACAACAGTACAGAATACTGTAGGTGCAACATGGATGGATCTAGAGATTCTCGTACTGAGTGAAGTCAGACAGAGAAAGACAAATATATGATATCGCTTACATGTGGAATCTTTAAAAAATATCACAAATGAAGTTATTTTAAAAACAGAAATAAAGTTACAGATGTTGAAAACAAACTGATGGCTGCTGGGGGTGGGGGTGAGAACGGGGAGAGGAGGGATAAACTGGGAGATTGGGATTGTCGTGTGCATACTGTGCATGCTAACTCGCTTCAGTCATATCTGCCTCTATGAGACCCTATGGATGGTCCTAGCCTGCCAGTCTCCTCAGTTCACGGGATTCTCCAGTCAGGAATACTGGAGTGGGTTGCCATGCCCTCCTCCAGGGAATCTTTCCAACTCAGGGGTGAAGCCCATGTCTCTCTTGTCTCCTGCACTGGCAGGCGTGTTCTTTACCACTAGCGCCACCTGGGCTAGACACGCACACACTCTGCTGTGCTAAGTCGATTCAGTCTTGTCCGGCTCTGTGCGGCCCCAGAGACGGCAGCCCACCAGGCTCCCCCGTCCCTGGAATTCTCCAGGCAAGAACACTGGAGTGGGCNTAGCGCCACCTGGGCTAGACACGCACACACTCTGCTGTGCTAAGTCGATTCAGTCTTGTCCGGCTCTGTGCGGCCCCAGAGACGGCAGCCCACCAGGCTCCCCCGTCCCTGGAATTCTCCAGGCAAGAACACTGGAGTGGGCTGCCATTTCCTTCTCCAATGCATGAAAGTGAAAAAAGTGAAGTCGCTCAGTCATTCCCAACTCTTCGCGATCCCATGGACTACAGCCTACCAGGCTCCTCCATCCACAGGATTTTCCAGGCAAGAGGACTGGAGTGGGGAGCCATCGCCTTCTCCGATGCACACACTACTTTATATAAAATAGATGCCTAATGAGGACCTACTGTATATATATATATATAGTACAGATAACTCTACTCAATACTCTCTAATGACCTATATAGGAAAAGAATCTTAAAAAATGTGAGTATATGTATAAGGGGGTAACAGTCAGACACAATTTAGTGACTAAACAACAAAATCACTGACTCACTTTGCTATAAGCAGAAACTAACACTACTCTGTTTTTTCATCCACATCAAAGTTTTTATTACATAATTCAAAAATTTAAATTTTGTAGCAATAATATTCTTTAACTTTTTATCTTATCAGAGTATAGCCGGTAAACAATGTTGTGATAATTTCAGGTAGACAGGCAAAGGGACCCAGCCATAAATATACACATGTATCCATTCACCTCCCTTCCAGGCTGCCACATAACACTGAGCATCCTCGGCTATTGTAAGCAGTACTGCAATGAACACTGGGGTGCATGTATCCTTTTGGACCATGTTTTTCTCCAGGTACATGCCCAGGAGTGGGATTGCAGGGTCTTTTGGCAGCTCTATTTTTAGTTTTTTAAGGAGCCTCCATACTATTCTCCATAGTGGCTGTATTTACATTCCCACCAACAGTATAGGAGGTTTCCCTTTTCTCCACGCCCACTCCACCATTTATTGTAGATTTTTTGATGATAGCCAGTTTGTCTGGTGTGAGGTGATACCTCATTGTAGTTTTGATTTGCATTACTTTACTAATTAGTAATGTTGAACATCTTTTCATGTGCCTCTTGGCCATCTGTATGTCATCTTTGGAGAAATGTCTATTTAGGTGTTCTGCTCATTTTTTTGATTAGATTGTTTGTTTTGATGATGTTAAGCCTCATGAGCTGTTTGTAATTTTTGGAGACTAATCCCTTGTCGGTCACATCATTTGCAAGTATTTTCTCCCAATCCATGGGTTGTTTTTTCATTTGTAACACAATTTTATGAATCAACTATACTCCAATGAAAAAAATGTTTTAAATGCTGTAGGTAGCAGAGGGAAAGGAGATGATCATAACAGAAGTTCAAGACTAAAGGTGGCTTTTACAACTAGGTACTGTCAACTGGCATAGGCTACTCAATACCTATTTGGGGGGCAGAAACTAAGACAGTATGTGGATGAGCGTGTTTTAGATTAGATACTGGGGATGTCAGAATGCTGAAGAGTGCCTGTTGGAACTGCTTATCTGAGTCTCAGCCTAGTTGATACTGAGTTCTCTTCTCTTGCAATTATTAACTAGCTCTGATTGCTCCAATGTTCTCATGGCACTCCAAGAGCATTCAGAAGACTCTGTCATGTGCTAGGAAGAGGTGCTATGTGATGGGAATTCTATGATCTATAAAATATGAAGTTAATGCCCTAAGGCTTAAAAATTCAGGAGAAATTACTCCCCTGGATATCAGTAGTGATTTATTTCATGGGCCTTCTCAGTGGACACACATTTACGATATTCTCATTTGTTATGGATTCTAATGACTGAGATCAAAGGTTCCCCTGTACCCTTTAATTGTTTTATTAAAAATAGAAAGAAAATTGCTTATAAAAGGACTTAAATGTTAAGTGTAGATACATTGTCTGACTCATTTTTTTCCCCACTGATTTTCACCATAGTATCAGAGTATTACTGCAGAAGAACATGTAATAAAAATAACTTTCAACTCTAGTCAAATTCATGGAAACAGAAAGGAGAATGATGGTTACCAGCAGTTGGGGAAAGGGGGATGGGGAGTTAGTGCTTAATGGGTACAGAGGTTTAGTTTGGGAAGGTGAAAAGATTAAAGAAACAGATGGTGGTGATGGTTGCCCAAAAATGTACTTAATGCCACTTAAAAATGGTTAACGTGGTAAATTTTGTGTTATGTGTATTTTACCACGAAATGAATAAATACATGAAATTAAAAAATAAAATAAATTTTAAAATTTACTTTGAGGAATCAGAGTGCTCACTTCCAAGAACACCAGGCCTTTTTTGGGGATAGATGTGGACATATTAACTTCTCTTGCATAGATCTCAAAGAAAAAAAAGTTTGTCAAGCCTGAGTCATTTCACATGACCTTTACTGCATAACATTAAGTAAGTAAGTAAGTAAAGTCACTCAGTCGTGTCCGACTCTTTGTGACCCCGTGGACTGCAGCTTACCCGGCTCCCCAGTCCATGGGATTCTCCAAGCTAGAATACTGGAGTGGGTTGCCATTTCCTTCTCCAGGGGATCTTCCCGACCCAGGGATCGAACCTGGGTCTCCCGCATTGGAGGCAGACGCTTTATGCACATAATATTCAAAGCAGACACATTACCAAATAACACTGATGATTTCTATCATCTTTGGAATTCCACCTGGTTCTTGTGGCTTTCATGATGATGGAGCCTCTCTAGTCTGTTTATTATTCCAGGTTTTAACAGGAACCACAGGCTTGAAGAATGAACTGTGACCGCACTGGGTATGGAGTCAGCAAATGCTCAGGGCAGACTATAATCCTGTGAGTGGTTTAGGGAGACAGTGGAGTGAAGTGGAAAGAAAATGAGCTTTGAAACCAGACCTAAATTTAAATCCTGGTTCATCCCCTTTCTCATGAGCAGGTCAGAGAGGTCATAGTCTCGTAATCTAGTCAGTCCTCATTATTCATGGAGTCAGTTTTTACAGATTTGCCTCACTCTCAAAATTTGTTTGTGACCCCCAAATCAGTACTCACGATGCTTTCACAGTCATTCCCAGGCAGGCGCAAATGGACAAAAAATTTTTTTAATTGAAGTATAGTTAATTTACAGTATAGTGTCAGTTCCTAGTATACAACAAAGTGATTCAGTTTTATATTTTTTCAGATTATATTTCATTGTAGGTTATTAAAAGATAGGATAACTCCCTATGTGACACAGTAAACCCTCATTGCTTATCTATTTTATGCATGATGGTTTGTATCTGCGAAGCTTGTATTTTTACTTTATCCTTGTGTCCCTCTTCCTCTCTCTCCCTGTTGGTAACCATAGTTTGTTTGTTTTCTATGTGTGTGAGTCTGTTTTGTTTATAAATTCGTTTGTGTTATTTTTTAGACTCCACATATGGGGTGTCACATAGTATCTGTCTTTCTCTGACTTCACTAAGTATAATATTCTTTAGGTCTATCCACTTCGCTGCAACTGACAATATTTAATGCTGGATCATATGAGAGCTCTACTTTTAGTTTGTTAAAGGAGCCTCTATACTGTTCTCCATAGCAGCCACACCAATTTACCTTCTCACCAATAGTGTAGGAAGATTCCCTTGTCTCCACATCCTCTCCAGCATTTATTGTTGTAGACTTTGATGATGACCATTCTGACCAATGTGAGTTGATACCTAATTGTAGTTATGATTTGCATTTCTGTGATAGTGATGTTGACCATCTTTTCGTGTACCTGTTGGCCATCTGTGTGTCGTCTTTGGAAAAATGTCAGTTTAGGTCTACTGCCCCTTTTTTGTTTGGACTATTTTTTAGACTTGCATAGGCAGTTTGTTTTGGATATTAACCCCTTGCCAGTCACATCATTTGCAAATACTTTCTCCCATCCAATAGATTGTCTTTCCATTTTGTTGATATATCGTTTCCTTCAGAGGGGCAAACAGTTTGAGTATTATTTAGCCATAGAATGTCATGAAGTTCTGATAGATGCTACCACATGAATGAACCTAAATGAAATTAACAAGACACAAAAATATTGTATGATTCGACTTGGGTGAAATATCTAGACTAGGTGAATTCATAGAGATAGGAAGACGATCAAAGGTTACCAGGGGCTGGAAGGAGGGAGAAATGGAGAGTTATTGCTTAATAGGTGGAGAGTTTCCGTTTGCTGTGCTGAGAAGTTTTGGAAGTAGATCATGGTGCAACGTAGCACATAGTCCTACATAGTACATAGTTTTGGAAATAGATGACATACAACATAGTGAATGTAATTAATGCCACTGAATTGTAAATTTTAAAATGGTTAAAATAGCAAATCTTATATGTTTTACCACAATAAGAAAAAAAATTAATTTCTAAATTAAAAATGAACTTGGTAGAAAGCATTGGTGCAAAACCAATAATATTTTGGTGTTGTTTATTACTGTGGCATAATCTAGCTCATGCTAACCAAACCTTCCTGCCTGCCTGTTCCTCTAAAGTGGGGTAATATAGGACATTTAGAGTTTTATGGACATATATAACCTTGAACCTGCAGGCTAGTATGCTACATTCAGTGATCTTTTGGTTTCTGAGAACAGAGAAGACTATATCCTTGCAGTCATATCCATGATACATTTGAAACTTACTGAGGCAAGTGGTGTAACTCAGACTAACTTTAGCCTTGGCAGTCAGAAATACCTACTTCATAATGTATAAATGAGCTCCTTAGTTTTCATACTTCTCTGTGGGTTCACAACCTTATCATTTTAATGTGAAGAAATGAAACTGCCTTCAGTGAACTGATTCCAAACAGAGATCACCTGTATTTTAAAATGGGTGTCCACCAATACAGTATACTAATGCGTATATGTGGAATTTAGAAAGATGGTATCGATAACCCTGTATGTGAGACAGTAAAAGAGACAGATGTATAGAACAGTCTTTTGGACTCTGTGGGAGAGGGAGAGGGTGGGATGATTTGGCAGAATAGCATTGAAACATGTATAATATCATATAAGAAATGAATTGCCAGTCCAGGTTCAATGCAGGATACAGGATGNATGGTATCGATAACCCTGTATGTGAGACAGTAAAAGAGACAGATGTATAGAACAGTCTTTTGGACTCTGTGGGAGAGGGAGAGGGTGGGATGATTTGGCAGAATAGCATTGAAACATGTATAATATCATATAAGAAATGAATTGCCAGTCCAGGTTCAATGCAGGATACAGGATGCTTGGGGCTGGTGCACTGGGATGACCCAGAGGGATGGTGTGGGGAGGGAGGAGGGAGGGGAGGTTCAGGATGGGGAACACGTGTACACCCATGGCAGATTCATGTTGATGTATGGCAAAACCAATACAATATTGTAATTAGCCTCCAATGAAAATACATAAAGTTAAAAATGAATAAATAAATAAAATGGGTGTCCAACAGTGTCCTGTGAAAGGAAGTCTACATGAGAACGGATTCTCTTAAAATTATACCATGTGTCATGTGTTGCTTTCTACAATTTAAAAGTTGAGTTTAATCCTAAGATATCTTCTGTTGCTATTCTCTAAACTTTTTTCAAAATGGTTCTCCATGACATTGTGAATCTGTGTTTGTTAAGAATGGGGGAGGGAATGGACTGAGTATGTTCACAGCTCTCTACTGTTCTTTTCCTTTTCCTTTTTTTTTTTTTTTTAAAGAGAATTTGCCAAAGAAGCAGACTTACAAGTTTCCAGCAGTGATGTACGGGAACTGGGCAGTATCACAAGTTGCAACTGATCAGTTTTCAGAAATTTTGTAAGCCATTCAGCCCTTCTTCAAACTTAATTGTGTAAACTTAAATTGTACTGTATTAAAAACAAAGATAATAAATACTCAGACTGCATCACTTCATGATGAGGTTTCCCATATTTTACTGTTATCTGTGCTCTTGAGGTTATTTCATGTATTACATCTGTGTGGTGGGAATACTGTGCCGTTTTATGCTACTGTGCGTCTCTTCCCAGTCCCTCATCCAGTGACATCACATTGGTAGCCTGGAATCACTCCTAGTGAAATTATTTATATCATGAAAATGGACAAATGCTACAGATTTGGGGATGGATTTATTATTGTTGTTGGTTTTAACTCTGCAGTATTATTCTCTGCCTCCGATAGCTTTTGCATTATTTTAACTTTGCCTTAAAGTCATTTGCCTATTTGTCTTATGTGTGTGTGCGCATGTGTTCAGTCACATCCAACTCTTTGTGACCCCATGAACTGTAGCCTGAAAGGCTTCTCTGTCCATGGAACTTTTCAGGAAGAAAATGCTGGAATAAGTTTTCATTTTGTGCTACAGGGGATCTTTCCAAGTCAGGGATTGAACCCATCTCCCTTGCATTTCCTGCATTGGCAGGCATATTCATTACCACTAATGCCGCCTGGGACACATTTGTCTTACACACTCTAACAAAACATAACCTCCTTCAGCCAGGAGTAGTTTCTTATTTGTATGTATGTCCTTTGCGTACAAATCCCTCAAAGTTCCTTGCATGCAGTAGACTATTAGTCTGCTCAGGCTGCCTTACAGAGTACCACAAACTGGATGCCTTAAACAACAAAAATGTATTTCTTCACAGTTTGGGATGCTGGATGTCCAAGATCAAGGTGTTAGCACGGATGGTTTCTGGTGAGACTTTTCTTGGCTTGCATTTGGCCACCTTCCTGCTCTGTCTTCCTGGGGCCTTTTCTCTGCGCATGGGCACTCCGAGTGTCTCTACTTCCTGAAAGGCTCTTTCTCCAGATAACAGTTACGTTGGGGCTTATGGTTTCAGCATGTGAACAGAGAGGGGGAAGGCACGGTTTAGTCTACAATACAGACATTTATGACTTATGGATTAGATTGCCTCAAAGCTAAGAAGTATAGGTCCTTCATTGTGCGCCTGGCTTTTGGCTACTTGCATTACTGGCCTACCTTAGATTTGCGGTTTCAGTTCCAAACCACCACAGGAAAGCAAGTGTTGGAATAAAGGCACTAATTTTGTGGTTTCTCAGCACATGTAAAAATTGTATTTATGCTATTAATTGTGCAACAGCATTATGTCTAAAAATGTTCATACCTTACTTACAAAACACTTCAGTGCTTAAAAATGCTAACCATCATCTGAGCTTTCAGCAAGCCATCATCTTTTTGCTGGTGGAGGCTCTTGCCTTGATTTTATGGCTGCTGACTGATTGGGTTGGTGGCTGTTGACGTTGAGGTGGCTGGGGCAATTTCTTAAAATGAAACAGCTACGAAGCATGGGTTGACTCTTCCTTTCACAAATGATTTCTCTATAACAGACAATGCTATTTGATGACATTTTCCCCACAGTAGAACTCCTTTCAAAACTGGAGTCATTCTTCTCAAAACCCACCAGGGTTTTATCAACTAAGTTGATGTAATATTCTAAATCATTTGTTGTCATTTCAGCAGTCTGTAGCATTTTCAGAGGGGTAGGTTGTATCTCAAAAAGCTACTTTGCTCGTCTGTAAGAAGCAAGGGTTTATCTGTTAAAGTTTTATTCTGAGATTGCAGCGACTCAGTCACGTCTTCAAACTCCACCTCTGAGTGTAGCTCTCTTGCTGTGTCTACCACATCTGCAGTTACGTCCCCCTCTGAAGTCTTGACCCCTCAAAGTCATCCTTGAGAGTTGGAATTCAGCTCAGTTCAGTCGCGCAGTCATGTCTGACTCTTTGCGACCCCATGAACTGCAGCACACCAGGATTCCCTGTCCATCACCAGCTCCCAAACCTTGCTCAAACTCATGTCCATTCATTCGGTGATGCCATCCAACCATCTCCTCCTCTGGCATCCCCTTCTCCTCGTGCCTTCAGTCTTTCCCAGCATCAGGGTCTTTTTCAGTGAGTCAGTTCTTTGCATCAGGTGGCCGAAGTATTGGAGCTTTAGCTTTAGCATCAGTCCTTCCAATGAGTATTCAGGACTGATCTCCTTTAGGATGGACTGGTTGGATCTCCTTGCAGTCCAAGGGACTCTCAAGAGTCTTCTCCAACACCACAGTTCAAAAGCATCAATTCTTTGGTGCTCAGCTTGCCTTATAGTCCAACTCTCACATCCATACATGACTACTGGAAAAACCACAGCCTTGACTAGACGGACCTTTGTTGGCAAAGTAATGTCTCTGCTTTTTAATATGCTGTCTAGGTTGATCCTTCTTCCAAACTCCTGTGAATGTTGATATTTTGTGTCCTCATGAATCATGGGTGTGCTTACTGGCGTATAAAGAATCCTTTCCAGAAGTTTTCAGTGGACTTTGCCCAGATCCATCAGAGGAATCACTTTTCTTGGCAGCTATACCCTTAAGAATTATTTTCCTTAAATAGTAAGAGCTGAAAGTCAAAATGACTCCTTGATCTGTGGGCTGCAGAATGCATGCTGTGCTAGCAGGCATGAAAACAAGATGAACAACTCCATCAGAGCTCTGGGGTGACCAGCTGCACTGTCAGTGATCAGTAATGCTTCAAAAGGAATCTTTTTTTTTTTTTTTTCTGAGCAGTAGGTCTCGACGGTGGCTTAAAATATTCAGTAAATCGTGTTGTAAACAGATGTGCTGTGATCTAGGCTTTATTGCTCCCTTTGCAGAGCACAGAGTAGATTCAGTGTAATTCTGAAGGGCCCTGGGTTTTAGAATGGTGAATGAACATTGGCTTCAGTGTAGGGCACCAGCTGCTTTAGCCCTTAACGAGAGAGTCAGCCTGTCCTTTGAAGCTTTGAATCCAGGTATTGGCTTCTCCTCTCCAGCTATGAAAGTCCTTGACGGCATCTTCTTCCAATATATGGCTCTTGTGTCTACACTGAAAATCTGGTGTTTAGTGCAGCCATATTCATGCATTATCCTAGCCAGATCTTCTGTATAACTTGCTGTAGCACCTCGTACTTTTATTTATGGAAAAGCCTTCTTTCCTGAAACCTCATGAACCAAAGCTTCAACTTTTTCTTCTGCAGCTTTCTCACCTCTCAGCCTTCATAGACTAGAAGAGAGTTAGGGCCTCAATCTAGATTAGGTTTTGGCTTAAGGGAATCTTGTAGCTGGTTTGATCTTCTGTCCAGACCACTGACACTTCCAACATATCAGCAATAACTCTGTTTTGCTGTCTTATAACTTGTGTGTTCACTGGAGCAGCACTTTTAATTTCCTTCAAGAACTTCTTCTTCACATTCACAATTTCCCTAACTATTTGGAGCAAGAGGCTTAGCTGTCAGGTTGTCTCAGCTTTCGACATACCTTTTGCACAAAGCTTAGTTATTTCTAGCTTTCGATTTAAGGTGAGCGATGTGCAACTGTTTCTTTTGCTTGAACACTTAGAGGCCATTGTTGGATTATTAACTGGGCTAATGTTGGTATTATTATTGTTGTGTTTCAGGAAATAGGGACCACAGCAGAAAGAGAGAGAAGGGGGAATCATTGTTTAGTAGAACAGCCAGAACACATGCAGCATTTATTAAGTTTGACAAATGGGCACATTTCATGATGTCCCCAAACAATTACAATCACATCACATCTCCCCCACGAGCATACTATCACTTAGTAAATCTTCAATTTGCTTTCTTGGGAAAAAAAATATCTGATCACAGATTGTTATAACTAGTATGATAACAGTGAAAAAGTTTGAAATATTGGGAGAATTACCGGAATATTGACACAGAGTGAGAGAAGCCGATTGCAGAAATAGCACTGCTGGACTTGCTTGTCATAGGATTGCCCCAAGCCTTCAATCTGTAAAACAGTGTATCTGCAGAGCACAGTACAGCAAACTCACTAAAGCGGTGTGTTCCTGTGCATCATTTGAGCCTTACAGCAGTTTCAGGGTGAATAGGATTGTTCCCATTTCACAGAGAGAGACACTGAGTTTATAAGAGATTTTTTTTAATTGCCTAATTATGCACCAATGAAAAGTGTTCAAAACATTTTTCAGACCCAAAGAGCCTGAGTCCAGACACCCAGCCACTCTAGGAAACACCTCCACTGCCGTTTTGTACGTACGGATGTGTAGAGCGTGTCTCAGGGCAGTATTAAAACTGTTATCTAACAAAGGTAAGCAGCTGTTTGGAAATTTTGCCTAGGGCGTGTATGCAAATGTGTGGACACACTGCAGAGTGCATGTGTGCTGGGGATAAGGGGGTCTTGATGTAATTGCGGCTTCAAGGGAGAGTATTAAAACTCCAAGTTCTTCCATTTCTGACACCTCTTCTTTAAGACAGGATAAAATAAATAACTGTCAGATAATACTCCAAACTAAATGGAAAGTATTTTCTAACTAAACACTGAAGTGTAATATTCTAAATAAAATTTTTGTTAACTGAAAGGGTTGGATAGAGAGCGAGCATGTGAGAGCAGACAGGCATAGCCTCAGAGCAGGTCACCTGATTCTGAATCACAGTACCTGTCTCGATTGAAACGTGATTATTGTCTTCAGTTTCTTTGAACAGGGTTGATTCAACTTAAAAGAAATTCTCTCAAAAAAAAAAAAAAAAAAAGAAAGAAATTCTCTAGCTTCAAATAAAAGGGATGTTGCTTTTGTCCCCTCCTCTTAAAGAAGTAGTACGTCGACAAGTCGGTTTAGTGAGGCTTCTCTTAGCGTGTTGCCATCAGTTATGTTTGGTGAAAAAGTAAGTGCTCTGATTCATCCTGAAGCCTCACCTGTGTATCCTGTTGCTGCATGCCCCATCCACATCCCCTGATAAACCAGAAAGGCAAAGAGATGAGATCTGAACACAGCATGCATTGATTCACCAAACATTTGTTGAGCACCTACTGTGTGCAACACCTTCTTCTGAGAGTGAACAAAACCCCAGGCATTCACATTCTAGAGGGAAGAGAGAGATAGTGAACAGGTAGATTATGTATCAGCAGCTGGTAAATTTCTCTAGGAGGAAGCAGGGTAGAGGTTTATCATTTTCAACACTAGTGACATTTTGATCCAGATCATTCTTTACTTTGGAAACCACACTATGCACTGTAGGAGGTTTAATGGCTCCCTGGCCTTGACTCACTATATGTAAATAGCACACACACACACAAATATACACACGCACACACCAGTTGTAACAACATTCAGGCATTGCCAGATATCCCTTGAGGGTCAGTGTAAGGCCCAGGTGAGAAGCACTGGTCTAAAGAGTAAGAGGTAGGGCCCCTGGTTCCTTGGGTCAGGGAAGACCTCTCTTATAAGGTGACTTTTGAGCAAAGACAGGAAGAAGCGAGGACAAGCATCTTGTAAATATCTGGAGGAAGAATGTTCCTAGCGGAGAATGGCTAGTGCAGAGGCTGTGAGGTGAGAAGGGTAACACAGAGGCCATCGTGAGCAGGACTGAACAGGAAGAATGTATCGGGGGAAGGGATCAGCCACCTCTTCAGCAGGCAAGATCGTGAGCCTGTAGTGAGGACTGCAGCTTTGAATCAGAGCGGGATAGGAAGTCACGAAGGGTTTTGAAAAGGACAGCACTGGGACCTGGTGTATATTCAGATGCGGTTGTTCTTACCGAGTAGTCACCTACAAGGGCACAGAGGTGACAGCCAGGTGCACAAGCAGCCCTGGCACTCAGTCGAGGTAGGGCTGGTTGGGAAGAGAGGGGACAGTGACTGGATTTGGGGTACGTTTTGAACGTAAATCTGATATGATTTGCTATTGAATCAGGCATCAGGTGTGAACAAAACAAAAGCGGGGGGTCTTTGAAATCTTTTTCTTTGCAAACACCCCAAATGAGGTTTTTTTTTCCTTGATTTTTTATCCTAATCCTATGGGAGCTTAAGCCTGATGCATACATTGTTTAGACATTAGGTTTTAGACTGTTATTTCCTGAATTGCTTCCTGAGTAAACCAATTAAGATTATAATGTGCGTCTCCAGGAGAAAAGGCAAGGAGCCGAACTTAGTACGATTTTACCTCTTTGACGCCACTTAACAACACTTCTCTCCTATTGCTTGGGTAATGAAATTCTGGCAAGAGAGATGCCAAATGAACAAACGGGCCCTCAGAAGCAGCCCATCACCCCATGCTCATAGCTGTAGTACTATCTGATTATTCTCCAGGTCCCCATTTGGGAACTCGTGTGCACTTTTCATAAAAACCACCATGTTCGTACTGCATCTCTCCCTTCTCTGTAGCACCTGCCTCTGAGACCTCAGGCATATGGTTGATATTGCCTTCCCGGATTGAGGTAGATTAACCAGGGTTCCAAGCTTCTCAAACTGTGAGAGAGAGAGAATGTGAAGTAAATGTCCAATCTTCTGGTCAGTCTCTGGGTTAAGACGGGCTTTTATAAAACCTTCCAAATGTGTCAACACACATTCGTGGTTATATTCTCTGAGTTTTACCTTTAAAGTCACATTTGCTTTCCCCTTAAAGCAATGTTTCTCCATGCTAGGTATGAGATTTTTATTAAGTTTCAAAAGGGAGGGGATATATGTATACCTACGGCTGATTTATATTGAGGTTTGACAGAAAACAGCAAAATTGTGTAAAGCAATTATCCTTCAATAAAAAATAAATTAACTTAAAAAAAAAAAGAATGTAGAATTCTGGGTTCTTTGTGAGATCCAGAAGGATAAAAATGGGAATAATGTTCAATAAGGACCTCAAATGATTCTGTAGTATGTGTATGCAAACACTTGAGAATTGTTGCTGTATCATTTGGGAATTACACTCACTTCCAAGTAACTGAAATCTAAATAAAGATCTAGTTTAACTCTCTCATTGGTTGGAGAAGTTCAGTAATAGGCAACCCAGTGATGGTATATGATGGCTCTGTGATGTAGTCAGAAACTTTCACTCTTAAAGTTGTTTCATGGTGCAAGATGGCTGCTGAGCCCCCAGCCATCATTTGTACATTCCAGCCAGAAAGCTGGAAGAAGGGGAAATGGGCAAAAGGGGCCTTTGTCAACTACTTTACCTCCTTTAGAAGAGCTCTCCCAGAAGTCACATCTTTATATGTCATGGGCCAGAATTTATTCACACGGCCACACGTTATTCCCCCAGAGGTATAGAATTGTTTTTCTGAGCCGAGTATATTGATGCTATAAGTAAAATAATGGTATTCTAATTAAGGAAGAATAGAAAATGGATGTGAAAACAGAAAATATAAAAACACTTTGGGGGCATAAGAGCCACTGAATTTAAAAAATACATTGTTTGATCCGTTCCTTTATTGAGACAATGAAGGATAATTGATTTTCAAATCAACCCCCAGATTCTGACTTCTTGTTGGGATCTCACTCTAAGAAAAAGGGATGCTTTTGATATGGGAAAATGTACCACCTCAAATTCTGAGCACTTTGCCTTTAGAATTTCTCATTCTTGCCAGAGCTGGTGAACTCCTTTTTAAGTAATATAGAGAGGGAGACACCTACAAAATTGAGTGAGAGAGCATATAACTTCATTTGCCTCCTCTGGGTCTCCTGGGATATCTGGTAATCTCATGGGTTGACTGTTGAAGGAAAACACATGAGTAATTCTAAAATTCTTAAAATAGGCTACCTGAACCAATAGCAGGGGCATCCCCAGAGAGGTAGTTAGAAATGCAAATGATCACCCCCAACCCCCAGGTCCTCTGAATTAGAGATGTGTATTTTAACAAGCCTTCCATGTGGTTGTCGTGGAAGCTACAATTTGAGAACCACTGTTCCTAAGGCAATGGCACCCCGCCCCAGTACTCTTGCCTGGAAAATCCCGTGAACAGAGGAGCCTGGTAGGCTGCAGTCCATGAGGTCGCTACTAGTCGGACACGACTGAGCAACTTCACTTTCACTTTTCACTTTCATGCATTGGAGAAGGAAATGGCAACCCACTCCAGTGTTCTTGCCTGGAGAATCCCAGGGATGGGGGAGCCTGGTGGGCTGCCGTCTATGGGGTCGCACAAAGTCGGACACGACTGAAGCGACTTAGCAGCAGTAGCAGTTCCTGGGTAAAGCACTTTTCTCTCCAATGAGTAGTCCCTGACTTTTTGGCTTCCATCCCTGCTCCAGCAGCAATGCTATCAAATGTGCAGTTCCTTCTGAAAAACCCAGTCTTCCCAATTGGGCGAGGTCTTGCTTCGTCGACTTTATTTGCACACACCGACTAAAGCTCTGACAATCCGTCTTGACACAGAGTGAAGTTATTGCCAAACCTCACTGTTGAGAGTAACATGTTTAAATAAAGGCCTTCAGCTATTTCGTTTTCCTAAGCCAGTGTATTGTGTTCAGCATGCTTTTGTTTGGAGGAAATGTACCTCGTATGGTTACACCCAGGTCATAGTCATAGGGCACCTCTACCTGAGAATCTGTAACCGGAGCGAAGTCCCAAGCACATGCCACAGAGCTGCTTTTGGAGAAATACACTGAGTATACACAGGAGGAAAAATCACATCATCAACCTGTCAGATAATGGTTTGGTAGTGATCATTGTTGACAAAATTCTATTGGATTTGATTATTTACTTGTAAAAATTAACAAGAGAAACATGTTTGGGCTAAAATGAGCAATCTGCAGGGTTTTCAGTGGTGGTGCCAAATTTAATTTTTGTAGTGCCAGAAAGTATATTAAATATTTTCCCCTTCCCATTGGTATGATTGGTGTTTGTTTTGAGCTATACAGTAGTTTTATTATGGAAGATGCCAGAGCATTTCCATGCATGCAGCATTTCCATGTTCAGCCAGAGACAGATGGGGAAAGGAAGCCATTCCTCCCTACTTCCCATCTGTCTGCTAATTCCCTTTACTCAGTGAAGAGCTTGCAGAGTCCAGCTCCTAAACACCAGGAAGAGACACAGAAGGCAGCACAAAGTGATTATTTTTCCTCCTGGACTTGAACAGGCTTTGAAGAGCCTTGAAAGTGGTGAAGCACTGACTCACTCTCCTCGCGCAGAGCAAGCCAGATTACCTACCATGTAATATGGGAGTAATTTGGTAGGTTGTTAGTTAATATTAGCTGCTTTGGTTTAAAAATGGTGCGTCTTACTAGATAAGCTCTTATTTTTGTCTGGAGAATCCCATGGACAGGGAAGCCTGGTGGGCTACAGTCCGTGGGGTAGAGGGGGTGGCAAAGAGTTGAAGCTTTTAAGTCTTTCCCCAACTATTATTTGAAGTCATCCACCAAATTATTGCTAGCCTTGAGAGAAATTATTTTAAAACACTTTATATTCAAGGAATTACTGGAATACTGGCAGAAAAGATACATTTTCAGTGGTGGTGATCAGTAGACTTAAATTATAAAAGGCAACACAAGATGTCCAGCCAGGAAGTATGTTCCAAAAGAGTCACTGCCTCTGCAGACTTAAGAATTCAGTCTTTAGGGTGGACCTCGGAGTACTAAAGTATTTATTTACCACCTAAATATCTCTAGAGCTCTCCATCGCTTCCTCCCCCTTAGCCCAATGTATTGGGACTCTTTTATCCTCCAGTAGGTGGCGCTCCAGTAGGTAGAGAACTCGCCAGCAAATGGAGAAAACAGGAGAAGCAGGTTCAGTCCCTGGGTCAGGAAGATCCCCTGGAGGCGGGCATGGCAACCCACTCCAGTATTCTTGCCTGGAGAATTCCATGGACAGAGGAGCCTGGTGGGCTACCGTCCATGGAGTCACAAAGAGTCGGACACGACTGAGGCGACTTAGCATGCACGCAGCACTTCAAATAGCCTGAAACTTCTCCAATCCAGGCTGCAGGTGTGGTCCTCACCCAAGAGCCTTCCATAAGGAACTGGAATTGAGCAAGGCTTGTCAGTCCAGGGTGGACTCCTGAGCTGAGGTTGTGTCAGCTCCCAGTCGTGTGGGAATCTGCTGAGAGGAAAGACTAGAGCAAAGAACACCAGCCTTAGAGAGATGGGAAATCCCTTTCCAGTCACTTTCCATTGGAAGTTTCTATTTCCTCATGGGGTTTTGAGAAAACAGTACATCTTTTTAATAAGTTACTTTTCTTCCCCCTGAAACCAAGCTAGCTTAAATAGCATTTTATTCCTCACAACCTTCTTTCTTAGACCCATTACAGTGGGAACTTCACAGGTTTGGTCTCACTCTACAAGTTAGCCTCTTAAAATGGAAGGGAGGCCGTGAAAATCTGGATTGTCCCATTTGAAGCATACCAGACTGGACGATATACTTATTTGTTATTGCTGGCTAAATACTTTGCCTCCACTCCCATTTAATTGCCACAGTCACGTGATAAGGATTCTGGGAGGTTCAAACCTTCTCAGAAGCACGGGGATGGGTCAGGACAGAGCCAGGGCTGTGGCGTTCAGATCTACTTGGCCATGGCTGCAGAAGGAACAGGGAAGACTCCAGCCTGGGTCAGCCTTGGGCAGTAGCGGACAGGGCATGTTCAAGGCACCTGTTCATAAGATGACAGCTCTGGGCGGTGGAGACAGCACTGTGTGAATGGTAAGGGATGATTGTCAGGAAGGTCGGTGGAGCTCACATTAGACATCCACAGTATGATGCATTAAAAATTTTTGTTTTTACTGAAGTATAGTTGATGTATGTTATTGTGTAAAACTGGTCTTCCTTCAGTTCTACATTTGTATACATTCTTTCCATATTCTTTTTGATGACAGTTTATCACAGGATGTGTTTCCCTGTGCTATCCAGTAGGACTTTGTTGCTTATCCATACAGTGATTCATGTTATATTAGCATTTACCCCTAATGTTCTGTTAACTATCATGGGAGTTGTGAGAATGACAAAGTGATGATGCCACAAGGCCTTTCCACCCGTCATTTTTTTGACCTGGCAGGCAAAACCCATTCCCCAGTACACTGCAACTGCTTCTTTATCTGTGGTCCCTACAGGGGAGCATGTGGACTGCAGTTCTTCTGCACACACAATGCTGTGCCAGTCTGTGATGGGCTCATCACCAGCTTCTAATCCCCAACTATCTCATGATCTGGGCTCATATGTCTTCTCAGAGAGAGTGCTGGTAAATGTGGGCTGCCTTCCAAATGTGAATTCCAGGCCCTGGCTCCCTACCAGTGTCTACAGGGAGGGGTTGCAAGGCCCTGGGTTCCAAAATTCAGCTAGTCTAGGACAAGAAATCTGTTTATGTTTGCCTTTGGGATTTGATTAAGAGGATGATATGCACATGATGGTGAATGGTTATGATCATTTGTTACAAAAATAAGAATGACTTTCTCATTTTGTTTAAGGCTTTGTCATCATAAAGCTTTCTTCCTCTCTCTCCTAACACTTATGATTTCATTTCTGGAGATCAAAGTAGACAGAGCTTTTGCAACTCTTCACCCTAGCATTCCCAAAACATATAGTCATATCCAAGGCTCCCTAAACTCCAGGGAATGTGATCATGGTGAAGGAGCGTAACGAATACAGCAAATTTAGGGCTCTGTGCCTTCTGTCTTCTCCGTTTTGTTGAATGAATGCCTTGTTTCACAAGAGCTGGTCATAATGCTTAGAGATAGTTGAAAAGTATTTTTCCATGATATCATCTGAGCTTGTGGGAATTTTTTTTTTTAATCTCTCCTATATAAAGCATACCTTCTGTTTTGGCCAATTTTTTCTCCTAGCTTGCATGCAACTGGATGGTAGAATGTCTGTTTTCTTTTCTCAGGCAAAATTAGATGTTTAGTGCTTTCCCAAGTTGTTGTTAGGGTTGAATGAGCCTCAGAGACTGAAAGAATATGTCCTAACAGCTGTAAATAGGAGCATTCTAACATGTAGAAAAAAAAAAAAAAAAACATGTTGATGATGATCTTTAATTCCCCGTTCTGTATCCCAAGTTCAATGACTTGTTAACAGACCTGATCTTCTGGCCTATCCTCAGGAAAAGCTGAAAACCTAGAGGGCTTTTAGTGTAGGTGGAGGCTGAGGGACCCAAGAGTCCTCCAAGTGCCAAAGACTCCAGCGCCAAGACAGGCACTGACACATCCTTTTGGCTGGGAGGGCAGGTTACATGCCGGAGACACACAGAGAAAATGGTAAAGTCAGCTCTCAGGGGAGCCTGCTGAGAAAGCCCTGGTCCCTGGGGTCATCAGCATGTTTGCCTAAATCTCTTTTTCTAGGAAAGTTTGCCGGCTTTGTTTCTCCCTTACAGAGAGAGGAAAGGCCCCAAGACATGGGAGATTTGTGGGACTCTTTCTTCAGGATAAATGTCTCTGCTTGCAACGAGAAACTCCTAGGCTGTGGAGTTTCACGAAGGGTGGAGACAGTGGGAAGCAGATGGAGTCTTGCTGTGGGAGCCGTCTCCCCAGGATGTGGGGATGGGCAGGTGGTTTGAGGAATGGGTGAGTTACCCATGTGCTTTCCCACCCTTCAGGTTCACCAGTACTACAGCTGTCTCCCAGAAGAGAAAGTCCCCTATGTCAACAGTCCTGGAGAGAAACTTCGAATCAAGCAACTATTACACCAGCTGCCCCCGCATGACAATGAGGTAAGGGGCTAGAGGGGCCTTCAGAAGCCTTTTCTTAGAACTTTCAGCGAATTGTTAACCTTTTCGTCATCAGAATGCTGCAGTCAGTGAGATCCCAAAGGAAAAACTCAGGCAATTTATTTTAGGTTTTAGTTTCCTTGATTAGAGCTAAAAGAAACTGTCAGACGCCTTCTGGAGAGGGTAACTGAAAAGCAGGATCTTATTGTGGGGTTTATCTGCAGCTGTGCCTGGCACTATACTAACTACTGCGGGCAGAGAGCACTAACCTGTAAAAGTTCAGGTCCAGCTTTTCTTAGTGGAAGAGTATGCGATGCCAGTTGCCTGAGCACATTAGATGGATGAGATTCCCTGGGCAGTTCAAGCCCAGCACAAACTTTGTGACTCTCTTAGATTTTCAGCATCTTTTCTTAGTAAATGAGTGTGTAGGTTTTCCATGTTACACTGCTGTAGAAGTGATGTGTCCAGATTTGCAGCTGTGAACATCTGTGTTTTTGTTCTTTCCAATCCAGCTTGCCAAGGTTATCCTTTATACTCCTGAAAGTATGACTTGCAGATTGTATTTTTTTCTGAAACCAGACAAGGGAACTCTAAGCAGGCATTTATCATCTTTGAAGTCAAATTGATCCTAAAAGGAAATGTGTGTATGTATTTTTAAAAGGTCATCATGCTTGGGAGGTTTAGGTTTGCAAACTAGAAATTAATGTTCAAGTATCTGGGTTTTAGAAGTAGTGATCCTATAGAATCCAATTGTCTACTTACCTCTAGTTATGTTTTAAAGAAAGCCATAATTTCAAGGTAAAAGGAGAAGTTTTAAACTCCTTTAGAGAGTTGGACCCGACTTCTTGCCAGCTGCCCCCACCCATAAGCTCAGTCCCTGAGGAAATAAGTGTGTGGTTTTTAGTCTTTGTCTTCCCACATTTGAACAAAAGGAATAAACCAGGAGCCTCAAAAATTAATTTGAATAAGCAGAGCAGAAGCTTAAAAACTGAAGCAACTCCCTAAAAAGGGAGTCATAATTCCCCTTCCTGTTGTTTATTTCCGACTTCATGAAACAGACTTAAATAATGCTTTCTCCTTTAAAGAGGAAAGCAAGCATTGTAACCGGATGCCCAGGTAACTAATTTGAAAGTGAAAATGCCAGTTTTTACAAGCAGGAGGGGTGTGCCTATGTTTCAAAGCATGTCCATAAATTGTCAGTGGTGTAATCATATTCTCTGGGTTATTCAGATCATGGCAGTACATTCTCCACATGAAGACTCTTTTTTTCACTTTTTTTTTTTTTTTACTTGATAGAGGAAAGTGGTCTGCTCTTACCTGCTCCTCTCTGTTTTTTCATTGTTATTTCTATTTATGGTTGACTGTGATTTCATGAAAACAGACCCTTCAAATTTTTTCTTCCTACTGGTGAAAATTGCTTACATGTGACCCAATGGACAGATTTGTCCATTCGACATGGCCTTTTAAAAGACAAAGGGTGATTCTAAAGTAAATATTTGATCATGCCCTTCTTCATAGAGGTTAGACAGTTTTGATGTATACAGCTGCAGTGGTTTTCAAACTAGTCCGAGTTCAAAGGTTGCCCTTTGACCATCTGTAGGACAAATCATCCAGGCAATTCAGTTAACACTCCTGATGTCCAGATTATTCTGAAGTAAGACAGAGGGTGGGATTAGAGCCATGGGTCCGAAGATGTCTAGATCCATGGCTTTGGGTGGTACAAGGACATGGCAGTAAATAGTACTGAACCACATAATGAGAGACTCTCTCCCTTTTTTAACTGTATTTCATTCCTTGTGGCTGAGTGATCATGGGGGAAATTTTAGTTTGGGTGGGCAGGTGTCTCACACCTCTCCAACTCCTACTAATCTCCATTTTTAAGTAACAGCATTGAGAACCTCCATTTTAGAATCTCCTACAAGCAAAAGTAGCCGGCTAGAAGCCAACAGTACTGTTTTGTTTTCCCTCTGTATTTAGTTTTATGACTGCCCTATTTTTTCACAAGTGATTTGCTTTTCTATTTATAGTCATAATATACTTTCTTTTCAAGTAAATGTATTCAAGTAAAAAAAGAAATGAGTTCGTTTTTAAAACAGTATTAAGTAAATAGTAGTTCAAGATTACAGCAAAATTCCCAAGGTGTGCATAAATAAAAGAGAGAATGGGAAATAGCAGATTTGAATATCTTTAATGTCCCTCCCTCAATTTTTGTGAGTTTCTGTTTTGAACGAGAAGGAAAATCTCTTACGCGAGTTGTTAACCAAAGCCCAGTGGGCAGCCCTCTCCCTGCTACACACAGAGAAGCGCGCGGGTACGTCCTGAGAGAACACGGAGAGCTCCGAACCAAATTCTCGGGCTCCCGCCTTGGTTCCCATCTCACTTTGGGAAACAGACGCCATGAGCGTGTTGACCACAATTCTGGCTCGTTGGCCTGGAGCCATCCTTTGGTGTCGGGGATCATTTCCTTGGGCCCATGGAGGTGAGAGTGAAAGTGAAGTTGCTCAGTCCCCTCAAACTCTTCGCGATCCCATGGACTGTAGCCTACAAGGTTCCTCCGTCCATGGGATTTTCCAGGCAGGAGTACTAGAGTGAGTTGCCATTGCCTTCTCCAGGGGAATCTTCCCAACCCAGGGATCGAACCCAGGTCTCCTGCATTGCAGGCAGATGCTTTACCATCTGAGAGTGAGAGTACGATGATCAATTTGAAGATCTATATCACTTTGTAGAAGAAGGAAGTCCCAGATGCTGACTAGCAGCAAAGCTCTCCCAGTGACGTGGCTCTCAGTGTGGTGAGCAGAGAGGGGCAGTGAGCATGAGAAACGGGTGCCAACCTCTGGCCTGCCTGAGACTTGTGCTCCAGAGTTTCGAGCCTCTAGGAAGCTCTTTTGATGGTCAACAATCTCTGGTAGACACCCACCTAAATAGCCCCAAGCCTGGTGGTATTCAAGTGCCCGCCAGGACAGTGAAACTTAATGCACATGTGTTTAATAAGGAAAAAATCTGAGGCCAAGGCTTCAGGAATCCTCAGGAGCAAAAGATGACCACAACCCCCACCCCCCCACCACCAACCTTCCTCTGTGTCTGTCCAGGTTCGCTACTGCAACTCCCTGGACGAAGAAGAGAAGAGGGAGCTGAAGCTCTTCAGCAACCAGAGGAAACGTGAAAACCTGGGCCGTGGCAATGTGAGGCCCTTCCCGGTCACCATGACGGGAGCTATCTGTGAACAGGTGAGCACATGGTCTGGGGCGTGCCCGGGGGGTCACTCAAGCATCCTTTCCCTGATTCATTCATTCAGCAGTTATTTTCTTGAGAACTTATTTGGTAGGCCTGGGAGATATAGCAAAAGGTTTGAAAGCTTGGTCTTGCCCTTGGAAAGAGTTCTGTCCTAGGAGAGAAATCAGATAATAATGCCAATAAATAAGAGAAAAAAACTGCAGTGGGGAAGAGAGGTAATGCTGGGAGTGTGAGGTGGGTGTAGTTTTCAGGGAAGTGGCTGGGAAGGCTCCACAGAGACAGTCAGGAACTGAGGGAGTGAGTCATGTGACGGCAGGGGAAGGGGGGTGAGAGGGAACAGCACGTTCAAAGATGCTGTGGCAGGAGCGTTTCCCTTATGGTCCAGGAATAGCAGGTTGGCCCGTGTGGCAGGGCAGGAGGGCCGAAGGAAGAGTATGCTCCGGTCAAGTCCAGTTTCATGGAGGGCTGTGTCAGCCACTGGAAGGAGCGAGAGGGCCACTGGAGGGATTTGAGCAGAGAAAGGACATGATGGAATTATATTTTTAAATGAGTGCTTTAGAAGGTGGAGTTTGCCTGGACCACGGCCACCCTTTTTCCCAGGATCATCCTAGGACCAGTGCCCTTTAAAGAGGTGGTAAATGGTCATCTCCTTGGGTCTGAGGATTCTTTAGCAAAGTGCTTGGACCTCTCGCATTCTTTCTAGGGCCTCCCACATTCTTTCTAGGACCTCACTGAGTTGAGAGTTTGGATTTGTGTTTTCTTCTAGTCTCCTGTAGAGTGCTCTGGGCATGGTGGAGAAGGGTGTCTAAGAAAACAGGATGGGAATCAGGCCTGTCTGGGTTCACCCTCCCCGACCTCTTGACCTCCAAATCCTTCTGGGGTGGATGGTCATGTACTGAGCACTTTTCCTAGCTCTGCTGCTCAAAGAGTGGCCCCATCTAACTCCTTAAGCACTTTAGGGACCCATTCAGGCACAGATTGCAAGAGGATACATGACCTGAACTTGTGAAGAAAAGGCAACATACTGCCTGAGCAGAGGGGATGCCATTTATTTGGGGGCCCTTTCGGGAAGGGATTCCAGAGAGCGAAGTTTGGAAGGCTCAGTGGATGAAATGGAGATGCCACTTAACAGGGGAGCCAAAGCAGCAGAGTTGAAAGTGAGGGTCTTCATGCTTGACACCCACCCCTGAGATGCAGGTGGTCGGAGTTTAAGATGGGAGGTTCTGTGTGCTCCATTCAGAGCCTCTGCCACTCTTGGGTGGTTCTCCTTGACCAGCCCAGGAGGGCTCCCCTGAAGCAAAAGGGAAGCTGGGCATTTCATAGGCAGAAGTCGAGAGTGACACAGAACAGTGATGACAGCATGGAGACAGAAAGACGTGCATTTGACACATGATTCTGCCTGGCGACCTTGACCTGATGACTTTTCCTAACAGTTTTGTCACCTCCAAAATGGGGGTATCGAATACCTAGGTCGTAGAATCACGGTGGGGGTGAAATGGGATTCTGTATTGTTACGGTAATTAAATAAGGAGGCCATTAGACTCGGGTGGCTCTACTGCCTTGGTAGCCTTAGACCAAAACCTGAACCAGTCAGGGTACCGGCATCAGAAAATGACGCTGAAGAGCAACCAGTTGCACACGGCCAGCTGGGCTTTCCCCAATAAGGGGCCCACTTAATCAGTAGAGTCACTGAAATACTTCCCTTGCTTTTACTTCCCTGACTTCTCTGTAAAACTCTCTCCCTGGGTTTCTGTCCCAGCCACCTTCAGTTTGATGCTTGCTACCCAATTCAGATCAGTGTTGGAGCAAATAAACTGGAAAGCTTTAATGTGCCCCCTGGTTTATCTTCTAACAATATGCATACGTCCACTCTACTAATGTTGCCCCACAAGGCAGGGGTATCACTTTCTGTAATGTAATGTCTTTCTTCTGTCTGGTCACTTGCATGAATGAGCTCCCAGAGACTACTCCATGAGACCTGGACTTCATTTTCTATGAAGCATCTCAGCGCTTTTGATGGCAGTACGTGGGAAAGGTCTAGGGGTGGCCTTTCTGCTCTTCAGACGTCGCCCCCAGAGTCAGCCTCTTAGGTGGGGCTGGACTCTCAGGCCAATATCATGATCAGCAGAAAGCCTCCCCCGGACCTGTTGCCTCACACTTTATTGTTTCCTCCAAGACCCTCAGACTCTACTCATTTTATCTTGAGCCCAACTGTAAGCATGGGTTATCATGGATTTTACCTTGCTCCTTTCTGGGCAGGAGAAGGAACTTTGGAAATGAGTGAGAAGATAGGAAAGGGAGAAAAAAGAAGTCCTTGCCGTAGTCTGGCGTTAGGAGCAGTACCTTTTCATTTGGGACTGTGTACGAAGATGTCAGAGGAAGCAGGCCAGAAGCATGCCTGAGAGGCTTCTAGAGAAACCTAGATGATAAAAGGTGGGCATGTTTTTATGAACCCACTCCCCTACCACCCTAAGTGTAGGCCTCACCAGCTCCCCGAGTCCCTGCAGGCTTCCTTCCCGCTCCCCCATGCCACACAGCCTCTTGCTGCAGGCGTTTGACGTGGCTGGGCCTCCGGCAGGGAGTTTGCAATGTCTCAGAGATAATGAGACCTCCGCGCCGTTTGCTTCGTGTCAGCAGAGTTCTTCTGTGTCACTGCACTGACAGACTTTGCCTTTCTCTCCCACTCTGTGATTCTTTATTTTCTCAGTGACAGTGATCTTCGTCTTACTTGTAGGCCCTAGGAAGGGATGGTGGGGGTGGGGGTAGGGGCAAGAGAAACCCGCCTGCCATGTGTATAAACCAGGTAGCACAGTCACTCATTTGAAAGTCAGTGCTCAGTAACGAGCTAAGGACGCTGGTGGTCCTATATCTTTTCCGCATGGCTCTGAGAGCTGGGGGCTGCTGTTCCTTGTACTGACCTGTTTCTGTTCACCTCGCAGTGTGGAGGCCAGATCAATGGTGGGGACATTGCTGTGTTTGCATCGCGTGCCGGCCATGGTGTCAGCTGGCACCCACCCTGCTTTATCTGCACCGTCTGCAACGAGCTCCTGGTGGATTTGATCTACTTTTACCAGGATGGGAAGATCTACTGTGGCAGGCACCACGCAGAGTGCCTGAAGCCGCGCTGCGCAGCCTGCGACGAGGTCAGAGCTGGCTCCACTCCCTGGGGCCCGCAGCCCCACTATCACCCCAGGTTTCACTGTGGCCAGCACGTTGCCATGTGGTTCCTGCATGGAGGAAAACCATAGGCCTCTCCAGCCTCTCCTATTAACTCTTTTGAGAAAGGGTCTAGCCCCATCCCTGTTCGCTAGAATGTCCAGGACTGTGACCTGCTTTACTGAATTTGACAGTCTCATAGGAAAACAGTTTCTAGGGCACTAGGTCATTTCAGAACTCTTAAAAAAGGGGGGAGGGGGAGGGATTGTTGTGGAGCTTTCAATTGCAGCCCAAGCCCAAGGGAGCAATCATCGTTAGTAATAATGTGTCATTTCTGAATATCTTAAAATCTTGGATTTCCTGAGATTCGACGGGACAGATTAGGGTGAGAAGAGAAGAAAATGAGTAGCGTGATGTGATTCTCCCATTATCTGTGAAAGTCCTGATGAGGATTCCGGGGCAGATGGCTACTCCATTAGGATTCTTCTGCCCCCATACACTCACCCAGGTCAGAGAGCAGACTGGACCCAAGGTTCATACCTCGTCTTTCCTCCCAGCCGAAGTACACCCAGGGATGGTCTGGGAGCTGGAAGGTAGTAAACCTGTGTTAGTATAAAAGTTGGGAGCAGAAAGGAAAATGTTCTAAGCTTAACTGCTTTTACAGGAATAATTTGGGAAAAAGGTCTTCGGCAGGACATTCTTCCTGTGCAAAATATACTTTTGCTTCTTTCTTGACCCTGTAAGGCTATGTGGGATCCTGTAAACACACTCCACTTTGTCATCCAGAGGCCACCATTACATGGCGTTTCTTCCTTACAAACTGCCCATCAGAGACTCACTCTTCTAGGAGGAAATCTGTCAGTCTTAACTAATACGGATTCTCGTGCTCCTGCTGATGTTTATAACAGACGCTCTGAGCAGGTAGTTGGTCCAAGTTTGTGATTCTAGGCAGCGCCTTTCCCTGCCTGCCTCAGTTGCCCCATCTGGAAGCAAGTGCTTGTAATACTTTATCTAATAGGAAATGAAGTAGAATGTTAAAGCACTTTGAAATTTTTGCTTATTGAGGTCTAATTCATACAGCATAAGGTTTACCCTTTGAAAGTGTGCAATTCAGTGGTTTTTAGTATATTCACAAAGTTGGACAACCATTTCTACTGCCTAATTCCAGGTCATTTTTATAATCTAAAAAGAAACCCCAGATGCATCAGCAGTCATTCTCCTTTCTCCCCTCCCCCCAGCCCTGGCAACCATTCACCTAGTCTCTCCATGAATTTGCATATTCTGGACATTTTGTATAAGTGGATTAATGCAACATGTGACCTTCCACGCATCGCTTCATTCACTTGCTGCTAAGTCGCTTCAGTCGTGTCCGACTCTGTGCGACCCCAGAGACGGCAGCCCACCAGGCTCCCCCGTCCCTGGGATTCTCCAGGCAAGAACACTGGAGTGGGTTGCCATTTCCTTCTCCAATGCATGAAAGTGAAAAGTGAAAGTGAAGTCGCTCAGTCATGTCGACTCCCAGCGACCCCATGGACTGCAGCCCACCAGGCTCCTCCGTCCATGGGATTTGCCAGGCAGGAGTACTGGGTTGGGGTGCCACTGCCTTCTCCGTTCATTCACCTAGCATGATGTTTTTGTGGTTAACCCGAGTTACAGTGTGTATCAGCACTTTCCTTTTTATGACTGACTAATAAGCAACTGTATATATCGCATTTTGTTTAGCCATTTATTAATTGGTGGGCATTTAAGTTGTTTCCACTTTTTGACTGTTTTAAACAAAGCTGCTGTGGACATTCATATACAGGTTTTTTGCGGGCATATATTTTCTGTCCTCTTGAGTTTATATCCAGGAATGGAATTGCTGGTCCATATGGTAGTTCTATGTTTAACTTTTTGAGGGGATCTAAACTGTCTTCCAGAGCAGCTACACCGTTTTACATTCGTGGCTATCAGCGAATGAGAATTCCAATTTCTCACATTCTCCTCAGTAGCTATTACTGTCTGTCTTTCAAATTATAGTCACCTGTGCTATGCTGCGCTTAGTCATTCAGTTGTGTCCAACTCTTTGGGGCTCCGTGGACTGTAGCTCACCAGGCTCCTCTGTCCATGGGATTCTCCAGGCAAGAATACTGGAGTGGGTTGTGGAAAGCTTTAATGTGCCCCCTGGTTTATCTTCTAACAATATGCATACGTCCACTCTACTAATGTTGCCCCACAAGGCAGGGGTATCACTTTCTGTAATGTAATGTCTTTCTTCTGTCTGGTCACTTGCATGAATGAGCTCCCAGAGACTACTCCATGAGACCTGGACTTCATTTTCTATGAAGCATCTCAGCGCTTTTGATGGCAGTACGTGGGAAAGGTCTAGGGGTGGCCTTTCTGCTCTTCAGACGTCGCCCCCAGAGTCAGCCTCTTAGGTGGGGCTGGACTCTCAGGCCAATATCATGATCAGCAGAAAGCCTCCCCCGGACCTGTTGCCTCACACTTTATTGTTTCCTCCAAGACCCTCAGACTCTACTCATTTTATCTTGAGCCCAACTGTAAGCATGGGTTATCATGGATTTTACCTTGCTCCTTTCTGGGCAGGAGAAGGAACTTTGGAAATGAGTGAGAAGATAGGAAAGGGAGAAAAAAGAAGTCCTTGCCGTAGTCTGGCGTTAGGAGCAGTACCTTTTCATTTGGGACTGTGTACGAAGATGTCAGAGGAAGCAGGCCAGAAGCATGCCTGAGAGGCTTCTAGAGAAACCTAGATGATAAAAGGTGGGCATGTTTTTATGAACCCACTCCCCTACCACCCTAAGTGTAGGCCTCACCAGCTCCCCGAGTCCCTGCAGGCTTCCTTCCCGCTCCCCCATGCCACACAGCCTCTTGCTGCAGGCGTTTGACGTGGCTGGGCCTCCGGCAGGGAGTTTGCAATGTCTCAGAGATAATGAGACCTCCGCGCCGTTTGCTTCGTGTCAGCAGAGTTCTTCTGTGTCACTGCACTGACAGACTTTGCCTTTCTCTCCCACTCTGTGATTCTTTATTTTCTCAGTGACAGTGATCTTCGTCTTACTTGTAGGCCCTAGGAAGGGATGGTGGGGGTGGGGGTAGGGGCAAGAGAAACCCGCCTGCCATGTGTATAAACCAGGTAGCACAGTCACTCATTTGAAAGTCAGTGCTCAGTAACGAGCTAAGGACGCTGGTGGTCCTATATCTTTTCCGCATGGCTCTGAGAGCTGGGGGCTGCTGTTCCTTGTACTGACCTGTTTCTGTTCACCTCGCAGTGTGGAGGCCAGATCAATGGTGGGGACATTGCTGTGTTTGCATCGCGTGCCGGCCATGGTGTCAGCTGGCACCCACCCTGCTTTATCTGCACCGTCTGCAACGAGCTCCTGGTGGATTTGATCTACTTTTACCAGGATGGGAAGATCTACTGTGGCAGGCACCACGCAGAGTGCCTGAAGCCGCGCTGCGCAGCCTGCGACGAGGTCAGAGCTGGCTCCACTCCCTGGGGCCCGCAGCCCCACTATCACCCCAGGTTTCACTGTGGCCAGCACGTTGCCATGTGGTTCCTGCATGGAGGAAAACCATAGGCCTCTCCAGCCTCTCCTATTAACTCTTTTGAGAAAGGGTCTAGCCCCATCCCTGTTCGCTAGAATGTCCAGGACTGTGACCTGCTTTACTGAATTTGACAGTCTCATAGGAAAACAGTTTCTAGGGCACTAGGTCATTTCAGAACTCTTAAAAAAGGGGGGAGGGGGAGGGATTGTTGTGGAGCTTTCAATTGCAGCCCAAGCCCAAGGGAGCAATCATCGTTAGTAATAATGTGTCATTTCTGAATATCTTAAAATCTTGGATTTCCTGAGATTCGACGGGACAGATTAGGGTGAGAAGAGAAGAAAATGAGTAGCGTGATGTGATTCTCCCATTATCTGTGAAAGTCCTGATGAGGATTCCGGGGCAGATGGCTACTCCATTAGGATTCTTCTGCCCCCATACACTCACCCAGGTCAGAGAGCAGACTGGACCCAAGGTTCATACCTCGTCTTTCCTCCCAGCCGAAGTACACCCAGGGATGGTCTGGGAGCTGGAAGGTAGTAAACCTGTGTTAGTATAAAAGTTGGGAGCAGAAAGGAAAATGTTCTAAGCTTAACTGCTTTTACAGGAATAATTTGGGAAAAAGGTCTTCGGCAGGACATTCTTCCTGTGCAAAATATACTTTTGCTTCTTTCTTGACCCTGTAAGGCTATGTGGGATCCTGTAAACACACTCCACTTTGTCATCCAGAGGCCACCATTACATGGCGTTTCTTCCTTACAAACTGCCCATCAGAGACTCACTCTTCTAGGAGGAAATCTGTCAGTCTTAACTAATACGGATTCTCGTGCTCCTGCTGATGTTTATAACAGACGCTCTGAGCAGGTAGTTGGTCCAAGTTTGTGATTCTAGGCAGCGCCTTTCCCTGCCTGCCTCAGTTGCCCCATCTGGAAGCAAGTGCTTGTAATACTTTATCTAATAGGAAATGAAGTAGAATGTTAAAGCACTTTGAAATTTTTGCTTATTGAGGTCTAATTCATACAGCATAAGGTTTACCCTTTGAAAGTGTGCAATTCAGTGGTTTTTAGTATATTCACAAAGTTGGACAACCATTTCTACTGCCTAATTCCAGGTCATTTTTATAATCTAAAAAGAAACCCCAGATGCATCAGCAGTCATTCTCCTTTCTCCCCTCCCCCCAGCCCTGGCAACCATTCACCTAGTCTCTCCATGAATTTGCATATTCTGGACATTTTGTATAAGTGGATTAATGCAACATGTGACCTTCCACGCATCGCTTCATTCACTTGCTGCTAAGTCGCTTCAGTCGTGTCCGACTCTGTGCGACCCCAGAGACGGCAGCCCACCAGGCTCCCCCGTCCCTGGGATTCTCCAGGCAAGAACACTGGAGTGGGTTGCCATTTCCTTCTCCAATGCATGAAAGTGAAAAGTGAAAGTGAAGTCGCTCAGTCATGTCGACTCCCAGCGACCCCATGGACTGCAGCCCACCAGGCTCCTCCGTCCATGGGATTTGCCAGGCAGGAGTACTGGGTTGGGGTGCCACTGCCTTCTCCGTTCATTCACCTAGCATGATGTTTTTGTGGTTAACCCGAGTTACAGTGTGTATCAGCACTTTCCTTTTTATGACTGACTAATAAGCAACTGTATATATCGCATTTTGTTTAGCCATTTATTAATTGGTGGGCATTTAAGTTGTTTCCACTTTTTGACTGTTTTAAACAAAGCTGCTGTGGACATTCATATACAGGTTTTTTGCGGGCATATATTTTCTGTCCTCTTGAGTTTATATCCAGGAATGGAATTGCTGGTCCATATGGTAGTTCTATGTTTAACTTTTTGAGGGGATCTAAACTGTCTTCCAGAGCAGCTACACCGTTTTACATTCGTGGCTATCAGCGAATGAGAATTCCAATTTCTCACATTCTCCTCAGTAGCTATTACTGTCTGTCTTTCAAATTATAGTCACCTGTGCTATGCTGCGCTTAGTCATTCAGTTGTGTCCAACTCTTTGGGGCTCCGTGGACTGTAGCTCACCAGGCTCCTCTGTCCATGGGATTCTCCAGGCAAGAATACTGGAGTGGGTTGCCATGCCCTCCTCCAGATGATCTTCCCAACCCAGGGCTCAAACCCAGTTTCCCACACTGCAGCAGATTCTTTACTGTCTGAGCCACCAGGGGAGCCATATAGTCACCTTAGTGGGTATGAAAAAACATCGCATGGTGGTTTTGATTGGATTCTTCTTAATGGCTTATAATGTTTATGGTTTTTTCTATGTGTTTGTTGGCTGTTTGCATATCTTCTTTTGGGGAGTAATGTCTCATTGAGTCTTTGGCATATTTTTTCAGTTGGGTGATTTTCTTTATTGTGTCCTTGTGAAACTTGTTTACATATTTTGGAGTCTAGCCACTTAGATATGTGATTTGCAAGTATTTTCTCTCATCCTGTAGTTATATTTTCACTTTCTTAATGATGTCCTTTGAAGCATGAATGTTTTGATTTCAATGAAATCCAGCTTCCATTGTCTCATTTGTTGCTTATGCTTTTAGTGTCATAGCTAAGAAACCATTGCCTAACTGGAAACCAAGTTTTTGAATATTTGCATTTTTTCTTCTAGACATTTTATAAATTTTTTGCTTTTACATTTAGGTCTTTGATCCCTTTTGAGCTAACTTTTATATATGGTGTGAGGTAGGGGTTCAATTTATTCTTTTGCATGCAGTTATTCAGTTGTACCAGGCAGGTTTATTGAAAAGACTGTTCTTTCCTCCATTGAATGTCCTTGTCACCCTTGTCAATCATCATTTGACCATAAATGTCCGAGATCATTTCTGCCGTGATTACTGCAGTTTGTAGTAAGTTCTTAAATCTGTGCTTTGAAATCGAAAACAAGTCTGTCTCATGGGTCAAAACAGAAATACCTCTGAGGGTTAGGCGGTTACCGTAAATAAAGGTGACTCATTTTTAGGTAACAGCAAGTGGTGAAAAATATGACAAACTGCAGAACTCATCACTCATCTGAAAGCAACAACCCCTTTTATTGTCGCCATGTAGGAATGTATAGCACACATTGCCAAATACTGTATTTTCAAAAGAGAAACCGGGATCCCAGGTGTTTATGTGACATTTCTCATTTGTAAAAAATACCATATATAATCCAAATTAAACAGATAATGGCAGAAATGTCCATGAGCTGTCAGCTGTTAGTCCTGCTTTATATTCTTTTCGGTAAACCATTCTTCGTCTGAATACACTGTGGTTAAATTAATTACTGGCCAGGTCAGAAACTGTTTAAATGTGCTTTAGGAAAATCCACATGTGGAAACTGATATATAGGTATAGAGTAAATACATATGTATCTACTTCTGTTTAATAATTTGTGGGCGGGACCAATTTTCCTACCGTTTTAGTTTGGGGCCCTCATAGCTTTCCTCCTTTACAGTGTATTCTCATGGCTGTTTCTTATCCACTGACCTTTTGGCCTCTCCATCTGCAGATCATCTTTGCAGATGAATGCACAGAAGCCGAGGGGCGACACTGGCACATGAAACACTTTTGCTGCTTCGAGTGTGAGACGGTGCTGGGTGGCCAGCGCTACATCATGAAGGAGGGAAGGCCCTACTGCTGCCACTGCTTTGAGTCCTTGTATGCAGAATATTGCGACACCTGTGCCCAACACATAGGTGAGGCAACGCTCGGTGCTCGTCTTGGTCCTCCTCTGACTGGATCTCATTTGTGTCTGGTACAGTTAGAATCCCTTTGGTTGCAAGCAATAACAATCCAACTGATACTCCCTTAAGTGAAAAAGGAAATGTCTTGGTTAGTACTGGAGAAGCCAGGGAGGATGTTGGTTTCAGGTAAGGATGGATCAAGAGATTGAAGAATCTGTTTTTTTGTTTTGTTTTGTTTTCCTCTGTGTCTCAGCTTGCCTTCTGTTGGCATCATTTGGAAACAGGGTGCCTTCACAAGGTGTCACAATGACCCCCACACTTATACATACCAGCTTTAGCACTGTTCTCTAAAAAGGATGGAATCGTGACTTTTCTAGTCAGGTCCTCCAAATAGAAATGCTATAGCCGGCCATTAGGTCATCTGTTCCACCCTGGAAAGAAATGAAAAGGGGGTTCCTGTTGGTCTACCTGAGTCCTAGACCCACCCCCAAGGCGGGGCTACATGATGGACAGTCTTAACTACCAAGCAGAGGAGGAGAGGTCTCAGAGGAGGGGCAAATAAAAACAGATGTCTTCCATGGTCTCCTCGGAAAACCTCAGGAATCAGCAGAAGGAGGAAACAGAACGGTCCTCTTGGTAGCAAAAGACAGTCAAGGAAACCAAGTGGCAACTGGCATGCATGTCCTGAAAGAAATCGGCAAAAGCCGACCCAGCCAAAAACCAAAGCGAGAGAACCTCAAATAGCTCTGAAGCTATAAACGCCTCAAATAAGTGGCAGATTTGAGATAGTGAAAATCATTTTCCCTTTTCAAGTAACGGATTCGTTCAGCCCTTCAGCACTATTCCTGATCATGCAGCATCTGGAGCGTCTTCACTGAGCTCGCCTGTTCTGGCACCTTGAGAATGAGCTGCCCTTTAGAAAGAGAAGAGAAGTTGGCAGTGGATGAATGTCTCTGAGACCAGCAGCCTGATCTTCCTGTGGCTTGTGCAGTTCCAAGAAATCTGCCTGGAGGCTGCCAACTCCTTACCTATCGTGGGGAGGTGTGGAGATCATCAGTCTGGGAGCCCGTTTTACCTCACTAAAAAGATTTTATAGGGAACGAAAAGAGATGGCCTTGTCTCCTTGGTTCATCAGAAGTGATGCAGTCAGATGAAAAGTTAGTTCATAATTTTAAGGGCTTGGGTGCTGATAAAAATCACAGCTTTCAGACACCTACTATATCCTCAGGGGTCCTTTGTCATTGGAGGGTCCATCTGGTGGGCTCAGACCTGCCTCCATCGAGGCCTCCTGAGCTGAAGTTCCTGCCAGGCCCAAGGATGAGCAGTGCTATGCCAACCTGGGTCCAGCAATGTTCCCATCTGGGAGCTGGGCTGTCATGAAAACCCCTCTTTCCTCAACCCCTGAAATCTTCACCTCTCACAGCCTGATGCCTCAACCAGGTACCCGCCAGCTTCTGTTTCTCACAAGTCAAGGCGGTTAAACAGACATACTTCCCTTTATTCTGAGAGCTAGGAGAGGAAAAGACCCTGATGCTGGGAAAGACTAAGGGCAGGAAGAGAAGGGGTCATTAGAGGATGAGATGGTTGGATGGCATCGTCGACTCAATGGACATGAGTTTGAGCAAACTCTGAGAGGTGGTGAGAGACAGGCAGGCCTGGTGTGCTGCAGTCTACGAGACTGCAGAGTCAGACATGACTGAGTGACTGAACAACAAGGAAAGGAGGGTCTTGATCTGGACAAGGGGCTGAGGGTGGGACTCGGTCGGAAGAGGTGGTGTGAGGTGCTGACCCAGCACGCTCTGCGTGGCTCTGGGTCTACAGGGAGATGCCTGCTTGGGTCAGAGAGGCAGAACGCACAGACACCTTACATACAGCAGCCATCCCCCGGCTTGTTAGTATTTCTGTTTCTTCTGTCCCTTTTCAGTGAGACTGAAAAGGCTCTCCAGAAACTGCCACTTAAAATTTTCGCCCAGCAGCTTGGAAGAGAGAAAATACGTCTGTCACCATGGCATGCACACCTCTGTTTCCCCCTGTTTCTGTCCTCTTTAGCTTTGATTGCCATTCCCTACTCCTTCCCTCTGAAATCCATAAAAAGACATCCATGCTTTATCAGAAAGGGAGACCACTGTGGCCTGTAGTATTATCACTGCTGTAGTTAAAATGTTGTCCCTGATTTATTTTTTCCCCTTAAATCCACTTTTCTGTAAAACATACTTTTCCCGCAGCAGAGAAAGGGTGCGCTCTGTGTATCATGCTTACCGCAGTGTATGGGTGCTCTGCTCTGACCATATTATCCAAATATTCCCTATTTATACAGCCGCGCAGCGCGAACCCTGCATCTGGCAGCTGTTTCCAGGGCAACGGTACTTTTGCCTGCACGCAGCAGAGTAAACAGTCCTATAAACAGACCAAGGCTATAGCAGCGGTAGACATATACACCCTCAGAGAAGTACTTAAAGGGCTTAGAGAGGGAATAAAAAAGGAACGCTTAGATGTGGAACGGCCAAGCCCTTTTCCAGATGTTTAGAGTTCAGGAGCAGTTCAGGGCACCATCTGACATCGTTGATGTTTATCAGGGACCACGTTCCTATGCCGGCTGGGCCGCTTTGGAACACGCCTCATCCTCCGCTCTCCCCACGGCCACCCAGCCTTGTGCGGGGCCCCCACCCCCAGAACCAGGCCCGCACTGCTGCATCTGAGCGTGTTCCCTTGCAGGAGCAGGGAGAGGCAGCTGCTGGAGCACAGGCCGTAGAAACTGGACTTCCCGCACCTCTGACAGGCAGCGGGTGAGGCTGCGGCTGCTGGGGAGGCCGCGCTGAGGTGGCGCTCACAGCGGGGACCCAGGGCAGCCGGGTGTCAGCTCCAGTTCTCAGGACGAGGAGGACGGGGCGGGGAGCACCTAGCCAGCCTCAGCTCGCTCTTGGGCAGCATCCAGGTAGCAGCCCCAGGGCAGAGAGGGACAGGTGAACACGCAGGAAGACCAAGAGGTGGCCGAGGCTAAGCCCCGCCTGCATCCTGGCTCAGTTCTCACAGCAGCCGCACGAGCCGACTGCTGTTGTCGTCCCTGTTTCACGGTGGAGGAGACGCAGGCCCGGAGACGTGAAGCCACCTGCCCAGGGTCACACAGTCCTTCAGCGGCCGGACTAAGCTGGTGGGTTTCGGGGTCTTTGTAACCTGCTGGCATGCTGTGGAGCTGTGCTTTGAACCTGTATTTGTCTCTGAGTCCTGAGGCCTCACTCTTAAGTACTAGGGGCTTCTGCTCCCTCCAATAGCCTGGGGAGGGAAGTGTTTCTGTGGGGGTTTTGCTTTGTTTTAAATCTCTGTCGGAGCGTATAGTCGCTTTACAATGTTTTGTTAGCTTCTACTAAACAGAAAGTTAATCAGCCATAAGGTAAGCTAAGGTAAGCTAAGGTGAAGTCGCTCAGTCGTGTCCGACTCTGCGACCCCGTGGACTGTAGCCTACCAGGCTCCTCCGTCCATGGGATTCTCCAGGCAAGAATACTGGAGTGGGTTGCCATTTCCTTCTCCAGGCGATCTTCCCAACCCAGGGATCGAACCCAGGTCTCCCGCATTGGAGGCAGACGCTTTAACCTCTGAGCCACCACGGAAGTCCTTTAATCAGCCGTACATCTATATATATGTGTACTATTTATATAGACGTCTCTCCCTATATATATATATATATATATATATATATCCTCTTTGGGAGGATTTCCTTCCCATTTAGGTCACCACAGAGCATTGAGTAGAGTTCCCTGTGCTACACAGTAGGTTCTTATTATCTGTTTTATACGTAGAATCAACAGTGTATATCTGTCAATCTCAACCTCCCAGTTTATCCCACCCTCTTTTCTTCTTGGTGTCCGTACATTTGCTCTCTACACCTGTGTCTCATTTTCTGCTTTGCAAATAAGATCGTCTATATCAATTTTTTTCAGATTCTACATATATATGTTTAATATGACATGTTTTACTCCTTGTGACTTGCTTCACTCTGAATCTCAGCCTCTGGGTCCATCCATGTCTCCTCAGATGACCCAGTTTTGCTCCTTCTACGGCTGAGTGCTATTCCCTTGTGTGTGTGAAGCCCCAGCACTGGGCCTGCTGTCTCGAGCCCATCCCTGCCAGTTCTCACTCCTCCTGGGGAAGTGGTGCTGTGGCAGGGAGTCGATTGAGTGCCTCACTCACCTTGGAGTGCTCCTGGGGCTTCTCGTGTCCCTCTGAGTATCCCCTTTCGGTCCCTATAGCCTGACACCTAAAGAAGCAGAGACCCCCTTAGTTTGGGGAAGATCATACCTTACTCTTCTCTCTCTCTGGACCAGGGACATAAAGATGGTGAGGCGAACACAGAGAGGGCCCGGAGAGGCTGCTGTGCTGTTGGCCTTTTGCTCTTGCCCGTCTCCTCTTCCCCTCTCGAGACAAGTGTCTAAAGGTTATTCCTGGACAGTTCAGACTCAGGATTGCCGGCCACCATAGGCGACAGTCCCCATCCACGCTGCCTTTCAGGGAAGACATTTACACACGCAATGAGGAGTCTTGCCAAGGTCCCCTCCTATCCCACAGTCACTGCTGGGCCTGCACTCCCAGGGGGTAGGGGAAGGGGCCCCCACCACTGCCGGCTCCCATTCTGCCTGTTTAGTAGCTGCTATCCAAAGGTCTCCCTGTGTGGTTACCTTAGTAACAGACGCAGGTGCCTCTCTCACTGACCTGGCGCAGGTCACGTGCACACCCTTAAACTAGCTATTGGGCTGGGAGGAGATATGGTATTTTTACTGAACAGTGCCAGTCCAGCTGTGGCTTTAGCCCCACCCAAAGCTCATGGCCCAAGGGTGGCAGGAAGATGGTGTCCCACCAGGGGGTTAAGTCCTGTAACCGTAAGAGGGCAGAACAGCCAGGGCTATGGGAAGTTCCTGGAAGCAGGTGTGACAAGATTAGGTAAACCGGGCATAGCTTTGGCACAGGGAGGAAGTTACACAAGGGATATGCATACTTATGGTAAGGAGATGTCTTTGACAAACCAGGTCCAAGTTTTTTCCTTACCGTGAGCTGAAATCCACTTTTTTCTTTTCCACTGAGCTGCTAAACTGATGTCCCCTTAGAGTGTCACACGGTAGTGAAGGGATTCAGTTCACTTGCCCATTCCACATGTGAAGAGGCCCTGGGGCATGAGCTGTGTTCATGGAGATACCCCGGAAACTTCATCATCTAACTTCACTTTTAGTAATGAATAGATGCACGTATGGAATGCCTCATTGTCAAGCACTGTTCATGCTGTGAAGAAAATACAGCGGGTGAGGATGGACGATGGTCAAGGGTAGCTGTGAGGGTGGACAGGACCACGAAGTAGAGTGAAAGAGACGATTATCAAGGTCATGGTTAGGAGGCTGGTGTGCTGGGTACAGATCTCGTCTATGATTGCTAGCTCTTCTGCGCTGAGCAGGTTATTTAGTCGCCTATGCCTCTGTGTTCTCATCTGAAAAGTGGACATAGTATTAGCGATCTGCCTCCTGCAGTTGAGAGGTTAAGTGAGTTCACATATATGCAAAGCATTTAAAGCAGTGATTCTCACACCTGAGTATCATTATTGCTGTTTATCCGGAGGCATGTGACCTGGGCAGAAGGATTCATGGACAGGCCACTTTGAGCTGGGTTCTCTGCCCTCAGGGCACGTGGATTAAGGAGGACCTGACTGGTAAAACACAGCAACTGTCATAATAAGACATGACTGTTTACACGGGAGCCTGATAGTCGACCTATTGACATTTTATTCTGCAGCATCTAGAACCCTGAGCCAAGCCAGGGTGCTGTACGTTTCATGTCGTGTCACAGCACTCTGAGCAGCTCATCACCTTATTCGTGTCCCTTCTTTTCCCAGGAATTGACCAAGGTCAAATGACCTATGACGGGCAGCACTGGCACGCCACCGAGACATGTTTCTGCTGCGCTCACTGCAAGAAGTCGCTCCTGGGGCGGCCCTTCCTCCCCAAACAGGGCCAGATCTTCTGCTCGCGGGCCTGCAGCGCCGGCGAGGACCCCAATGGGTCAGACTCCTCCGATTCCGCCTTCCAGAACGCCCGGGCCAAGGAGTCCCGGCGCAGTGCCAAGATCGGCAAGAACAAGGGCAAGACGGAGGAGCCGCTGCTCAACCAGCACAGCCAGCTGCAGGTGAGCTCCAACCGGCTGTCGGCCGACGTGGACCCCCTGTCACTGCAGATGGACCTGCTCAGTCTGTCCAGCCAGACGCCCAGCCTCAACCGGGACCCCATCTGGAGGAGCCGGGACGAGCCATACCACTACGGGAACAAGCTGGAGCAGAGCCAGCCGCAGAGCCCCTTGCAGCTCCTCAGCCAGTGCAACATCAGAACTTCCTACAGCCCCGGCGGGCAGGGCGCTGGAGCCCAGCCCGACGTGTGGGCCAAGCACTTCGGCAACCCGAAGAGGAGCTCGTCGCTAGCCATGAAGGGCCACGGTGGCAGCTTCATCAAGGAGTGCCGGGAGGACTACTACCCGGGCAGGCTGCGGTCCCAGGAGAGCTACAGCGACATGTCCAGCCAGAGCTTCAACGAAACCCGGGGCGGCATCCCGGTCCCCAAGTACGAGGAAGAGGAGGAGGAGGAAGGGGGCTTGTCCGCTCAGCAGTGTCGGACCCGGCACCCCATCAGCTCGCTGAAGTACACGGAGGACATGACGCCCACCGAGCAGACCCCGCGGGGCTCCATGGAGTCACTGGCGCTGTCTAATGCAACAGGTACGTTCTGGTCTCCTGGCACCCTGAGAGTGTTCTCGGGGCCCTCTGATTGCTGGTCCTCAGGATTTTTGCGTCGTGCCCGCCACATGCCCCTCCACCAGGTTGTCGAGGAAGGTGAACCTCATGCCGATGGCTCCTTTGATTGGATTCCTCCTAAGCGGAGCCTGACGCAGGGGTTAAGGTGCCTGTGATGAACATGCTGCAACATGCCACCAAGGAAGAGGAGCGAGAAACAGGGAAGGACGGGGAGGAGCCAGGTGGAAAATGGTGTCTAGGCTGGGATCGAGCTTCAGCCTGAGCCCACAGGGGGTTCTGGAGGATGAGTGGGACCATACAGTGGGGTGGGTTCCTTCTTGGGACAAAGGGACTGATGCTTTGCTCAGCCATGTCAGTCAGTCATTGGTCCTGGGCAACTGGAGAGCTACTTGGGGATCAGGTTGTGGATGTGGGCACAGCAGCAGGAGAGCGCCTCTCAGCCAAAAGCAACATTAAAGAGAAAGGGTGGGCAGTTGTGAGCTCCAGTATCTCATTAGGGAGCTGGTTTTAGTGTGTGGATAAAGATGAAAGAAATGAGGATAGATAAGGAGCACACAGGCAGGCTGAGGAGGACAAAAGTGTTGAGAGAGACCCAAGACAGACAATCCATTGCCTGGTCTTGCCAACTAAATTGTCCAGCTGTTTTGTGTACACGTGCAGACAATGTCAGCATTCCCCAAGGTGACACTATGCAAAGCGTCACCTGAGGAGCGGATCTGTCCACAGTGTACCCTGAGATAAGTACTGATGTTAACAGTGTTTACGCACTCTGGGAGCAATTTGACATTATTGCAACATCCAAGCGCATGTTCCGTGGGCTTATCTCTGCTGGTTCAGGTGTGGAACGGACAGGGTGTTACAGACCGGTGGGTGAGTTGTCTGTGGCATGTGCTGGGTGTCAGTCCTGTTCAGGTGGGTCATATATCAGCCCACACTGGGCTGAAATATGAAAACTGATACTTCACTCCAGATAGATGGAGAAATAGGAGGATTGTCTCTGCTTTTTGTGGATGGGACACCAGGAAGGAGACGTATGTCTGTCCCTTCCAGTAGGGATCCCAGAGTCAAATGTGTCTGTCCCAGTGGAAAATGTGACAGCCTTATGCACGTCAGCCCCCTCTGGAAGGACAGCCGCCACTGGGGTCCAGCTGGTTGTTGCCACTTGCGGGAATGTTTATTTATTTATTCAACTAAGAGTGATATAGTACTCGCTATGGGCCAAACATTGTTCCAAGCACTTGATAAATATTCACTCAGTTAAATCATCACAACTCTTTGAGAGAGAAAGACTCTTAACATTCTCAGTTCAGAGTAGAAGAAACTGAAGCACAGAGAGGTTGAAGCACTTGCTCAAAGTCATCCAGCTTTTCAAAGCAGAGATTGGAACCTCTGCATGTGACCCCAGAGCAGCGCTCTTCCGCACATCAGGCTGCCAACCTCATCTGAGCTCCATGCTGTCAGATCTTCCAGGTTCCCAAATAAGTTAAAATTTTGGATTTTTTTTTTTAAGGTAAAGCCTATTGGAACTCTCTGCTGGATGCAAAACGCCTCTCTGAGTTGTAGGATGTATGTATGTTGTGTTAACTTCATCATCCTTTCCGATGCTTTCACAGCTGTGTGCTACTTTGTCTTGGAGGACAAAGAGCAAATACCTTTACCCCCATGTTTCAGATGAAAAAAATGAGGTCTTGATGACTAAGCGTGTTGCCTGATGTCATACAACGGTCCAATTAGCACAGAGTGATGACTGCCTGGCTTCCAGCCCAGTCTGTGCTGTTCTCAAAAGATTTATATGCTATAATTATTTAAGAGGCCAGGAGATATGTATGTAATTCAGACTCTGAAATAGAGTTTCTCAAAGCTAGACCACCTATATCAGAATCATTGGCTGCTTGATTGAAACATGAATTCCAGGGCATCCCCTCCAGGCCCAGTATATCAGACCCAGTAGAGATGGGGTCCAGGAACCTGCATTTTGAACAACTCTCTGCTGGTGCTCATACAACCACTATCTAGAGAAGTTGTTCTTGGCTTTGTCTGTTCTGACTTGATTGTCCTCACAATGTAACTTAGGAGGAAATCAGGAGATCCTGATTGGAGGTTCAGTTCAGTTCAGTCACTCAGTTGTGTCCGACTCTTTGCAACCCCATGAATGGCAGCACGCCAGGCCTCCCTGTCCATCACCAACTCCTGGAGTTCACCCAAACTCACGTCCGTTGAGTCGGTGATGCCGTCCAGCCATCTCATCCTCTGTCGTTCCCTTCTCCTCTTGCCCCCAATCCCTCCCAGCATCAGGGTCTTTTCCAGTGAGTCAACTCTTCGCATGAGGTGGCCAAAGTACTGGAGTTTCAGCTTCAGCATCATTCCCTCCAAAGAACACCCAGGACTGATCTCCTTCAGAATGGACTGCTTGGATCTTGCAGTCCAAGGGACTCTCAAGAGTCTTCTCCAACACCACAGTTCAAAAGCATCAATTCTTTGGCACTCAGTTTTCTTCACAGTCCAACTCTCACATCCATACATGACCACTGGAAAAACCATAGCCTTGACTAGACAGACCTTAGTCGGCAAAGTAATGTCTCTGCTTTTGAATATGCTACCTAGGTTGGTCATAACTTTCCTTCCAAGAAGTAAGTGTCTTTCAATTTCATGGCTGCAGTCATCATCTGCAGTGATTTTGGAGCCCCCAAAAATAAAGTCTGACACTGTTTCCCCATCTATTTCCCATGAAGTGATGGGACCAGATGCCATGATGTTCGTTTTCTGAATATTGAGCTTTAAGCCAACTTTTTCAGTCTCCTCTTTCAAGAGGCTTTTTAGTTCCTCTTCACTTTCTGCCATAAGGGTGGTGTCATCTGCATATCTGAGGTTAGATGGTTACTATGTATTAAATTCTACTACACTATGAGGTGCAGGAGGGCAAGGCCATGTCCACATTAGCTCACTGCAACCTTAGCACCTTGCAGAGGCGTGGCACCTACTAAGTGTAATCTCTAACAGTAACTCAGAGGGTGTCAGGCAGTGTGCTAAATTCTTTATGGAAATTTACTTATTTAATTCCCACAACAACTCTACAAGGAAATGTTATCATTTCATTTTGAAGATGAAGACAGTAAAAGACTTCCCTGGTGGTCCAGTGGTTAGGATTCAGCGCTTTCACTGTCATGGTCTGGGTTCAATCCCTGGTCTGGGGACTGAAATCCCACAAGCCTTGTACTGTGGGCCACCCCCCCACGCCTCCCCGCAAAAAGATGAGGACAATGTGAGACAGTGAGACAGAATAGATAAGCCAGGTTTGCCCAAGGTCACGTAGGTATTAAACCACAAACTCCAGTTTGCAGCTGGCAGACTGGCCTACAGCCCACGCTCTCCTTCCTTCTGCTGTAGCTCGTAGGGCAGGCGCTCCAGTCACAGCTGCTGACTGAATGAATGAACAGAGAAACCACCTTTCCCTTCCCTCACTCCAATCCACATCTGCATTTTGATTCTCCAGGTCCCAGCTCTCCCTGACCCTTCACTCCTTATAGAATCTGGCTGATCCTTACGGAACAGCCCTAGCGTCAGTCTCACCACCGTCCCCCTTCCTGGGGACCAGCTGACAGTCTCCGGCTGTTGTGTGGCACCTACCTGAAGTCACCACTCCCAATGCCAGCTCTATTCTGTGTCTGCTCCAGTGTGACCTGAACCCAGACTCCACCTTGCACTCTGGCCGCCGTCTCTTCCCCATGAGTGCCTCCTGCCCGAGTGCCCATCCCGGGATGCTTTGTACTTGTCTCCTTTGTCTTTCCTGCCTCTCACCTGGGCACGTCACCTCAGACCACCTCCCTTGCTTCTGCCGTTCAGTTCTCCACTGGCGCTTGGGCTCTCAGGCTTCCCTCTAGCCCCGCCTGAGCCTAACAGACCCATGAACAAACAGGCTGCACAGGAAAAGGAATCCTTGTCTCTTCAGAGAGTCACTGTGCAAATCTCTAGACTGTGAACACCACCCTTCCTGTGAAGATGCAGATCGAGGTTCAGAGTAGGGGCTTTGAACACTACCACACCTAGGGCTCAGGTCCTGGCCATTAGTGGGGGCCATGGGGAGGTCCCAATGTCAATGCACTTTAGTGTACTCATGTACACTTTACACTTTAGCGTAAAATGGGTATAATAATCAGACTTCTCTCACAGGGCTGTTATGAAGACTGGAAGAGATGTTATATGTGAAGTTGTTACCAGGTCACGTCCCAGTCAGTGATATGTTATGATTATCTTCATTTATATCATCACCATCAAGCATTCCTGCCATGGTACAGGGTCCAGGGTACAGGCTCTGGAGCTAGGAATCCTGGTCCGCTACTTCCGAGCCATGTGGCCTTGGGCAACTTGCCCTCTCTGGGTCTCGCTTAAGTTACCTATAAAGTGGAAATAACTCTATCTACCTCACAGGGGTGTTGTGAGTTACTTTCTGTAAAGTACTTAGAACCATTCCTAGTACGTGATAAATATCTGGTAACGGTAGCTGTTGTTGATTTTGTTACTCTTATTTATAATACTGAAATCACCCAGGCTGCAAGCTGCTTTAGAGGCATGGTTAGACAATAGCAGGATCAAAGAGCTTCTGCAGTGGACTTCCCTGGTGATCCAGTGGTTAAAATCCACGCTTTTACTGCAGAGTTTGCAGGTCCGATTCCTGGTCGGGGAACTATCTCCCACATGCTGCACAGTGCAGCTAATTTTTCTTTTTAAAGAACTTCTGCAAGACTCCATTTAGTGGGGGGTGCAAATGATGACCAAGTCCGCCTGATTCACTCTGAGTGAGCAGAAGGGATGGACCACGTTTGCCAATGATAAGGGACAGTCCACTCCCACTTCTAAGCCAAAACTGCAGGTGTCCAGCTGAGATTTGAGGCTGGCAAGCCACTGGGGCTCCCTGGCTTTTCAGGCTTGCTGTAAGGAAAAAATGCTGCCCATAAAAAGCTCATGCTTCATGCCAGATTAAACACTGCAGACATAGTTAATAACAAGTTACTGGCCATGGAAGAGAAAAAAAAAAAAATCCGTTATCTTGAAACCTAGTTTTCGCTGAAGGATCAAAGTATTTTTGACTGAGCCTTTTGTGATTTGTACTTTCACTCCTAGGGATTCCTTGGTGGCTGAGTGGTAAAGAATCCTTTTGACACAGGAGATGCAGGCTTGATCCTTGGATCAGGAAGATCCTCTGGAAAAGGGAATAGCTACCCACTCCAGTATTCTTGCCTGGAAAATCCCGTGGACAGAGGAACAGGTCATGAAAGGGTCAGACACAACTCAGCAACTAAACAACCTTCACTCATAGCCTGGGATTCTAGGGTTTAAAGATACACACATTTCACAATGCTGTCTTCTCAAAAAACTGAATTTTCCAGCAAAATTCACATGCAACAGTAAGAGTCAGCTGCAAAAAGACTGACTTTCCAAGTCTAGTTAACACCACGTCCTTGGTGTATGTGAAAGGCGTTTAGGGTGAGGTCCCATGGTGAAGGATGCTACGAACGGTGCTGCAAATATTAGCTATAAGCTCCCTTCCAACACTGCTGTGTCTGACAGATCCATGCAAACACAGGGGCTCAGAATGAATTTCTTTAGGCCTGTTTTCCAAGTTCTTCTCAGGTTGATTAGGGAAAAGAGGAGCCCACAGAAACAGTTTCAAACCTAAAAATGCAAACCTGCACAGTCTCTGGATACTGGGAGATACCAGAGGCCAAAACCATACGCAAGTATGTTTAGGATGAGAGAGAAAAATAAAAAATAAAAACTCAGGTAACCATTGGAGACAGTCATGTGTGTCAAAGACTATATTAGTGTGTTTAAGTGTATGATCATTACCTTCTACAGAAACCCGACAAAGGAAGTCCTATTACTCATCAAATGGCATAGATGAGGCCATTGAACCTTACGGAATTTCAGTGACTGCTTTAAGGCCGCGCAGCTCCTATAGCAAGGCTGGATTTGAACCTAGGGAGTGTAACTCCAGAAATGGTACTCCAAACCAAGAATTAAGTTAGAATTTGAAAAACCAGGGCCCAGGACAGAATTCCCAAAGATATTAATGATAATGAAAGTCACTCGGTCATGTCATACTCTTTGCGATCCCATGGACTATACAGTCCTTGGAATTCTCCGACCAGAATACCAGAGCGGGTAGCCGTTCCCTTCTCGAGGGCATCTTCCCAACCAAGGGAGAGAACCCAGGTCCTCCACACTGCAGGTGGATCCTTCACTAGCTGAGTCACCAGGGAAGCCCAAAGCGATTAGTAATGGGGTTGAAATTCTGCCCGTCCTAACAGCTCATTCCCCCTCATCTGTGCCATCCATAGGGTAGCCTCTGGTTTAGCTACACGTGGTGATTGAAACTGATTAAAACGAAATGAAATTTAAAATTCAGCTCCTGGCTGGTGAGCACTTGAAAGGTGGCTTGTATAGCTGATGGCCTGAAATTTTCATTTCATTTCATCTTGATTACTCAAATTTCAATAGTCACATGTGGCTTATGACAAAGTCACAATGTGGCTTGTGGCTACTGTATCAGACAGTGGTGGTCTGGGCAGTTTTTCTCAGCTCTGTCAGACGTGACTCAGGCCTGCTTTCCAAAAAGTTCTCAGAGACAGAGGGGCATTCACTGCTTTGCCTAAGGATCTACAGAAAATCTTGAGGATAAATTACCTGCCTTTTCCTTAGGGTCAGAGACTATATATTCTTCAAATGTACTTAGTTGGTCTTTCCAACATTCTCCAGCCTCTAACCTCCAATCTTCCAGATGTTCAAGCTGGTTTTAGAAAAGGCAGAGGAACCAGAGATCAAACAGCCAACATCCACTGGATCATTGAAAATGGAAGAAAGTTCCAGAAAAACATCTATTTCTGCTTTATTGACTATGCCAAAGCCGTTGACTGTGTGGATCACAATAAACTGGAAAATTCTTCAAGAGATGGGAATACCAGACCACCTGACCTGCCTCTTGAGAAACCTATATGCAGGTCAGGAAGCAACAGTTAGAACTGGACATGGAACAACAGACTGGTTCCAAATAGGAAAAGGAGTACATCAAGGCTGTATATTGTCTCCCTGCTTATTTAATTTATATGCAGAGTACATCATGAGAAACGCTGGGGTGGAAGAAGCACAAGCTGGAATCAAGATTGCCGGGAGAAATATCAATAACCTCAGATATGCAGATGGCACCACCCTTATGGCAGAAAGTGAAGAGGAGCTAAAAAGCCTCTTGATGAAAGTGAAGGAGGAGAGTGAAAAAGTTGGCTTAAAGTTCAACATTCAGAAAACAAAGATCATGGCATCTGGTCCCATCACTTCATGGGAAATAGATGGGGAAACAGTGGAAACAGTGTCAGACTTTATTTTGGGGGGCTCCAAAATCACTGCAGATGGTGATTGCAGCCATGAAATTAAAAGACGCTTACTTCTTGGAAGGAAAGTTATGACCAACCTAGACAGCATATTAAAAAGCAGAGATATTACTTTGCCAACAAAAGTCCATCTAGTCAAGGCTATGGTTTTTCCAGTGGTCATGTATAGATGTGAAAGTTGGACTGTGAAGAAAGCTGAGTGCTGAAGAATTGACACTTTTGAACTGTGGTGTTCCAAAGAACTTCCTTCTCAAAAGAAGACTCTTGAGAGTCCCTTGGACTGCAAGGAGATCCAACCAGTCCATTCTAAAAGGGAGATCAGTCCTGGGTGTTCTTTGTAAGGACTGATGCTAAAGCTGAAACTCCAGTACTTTGGCCACCTCATGCGAAGAGTTGACTTATTGGAAAGACTCTGATGCTGGGAAGAATTGGGGGCAGGAGGAGAAGGGAACAACAGAGGATGAGATGGCTGGATGGCATCACTGACTCGATGGACATGAGTTTGAGTGGACTCCAGGAGTTGGTGATGGACAGGGAGGCCTGGCATGCTGCAATTCATGGGGTCACAGAGAGTTGGACATGACTGAGTGACTGAAGTGAACTGAACCATCTAATTGTACTATTTAAAATTACATCAGTGGTAAATGTGGGGCTAGGAGGGTATACAGAGAGGGCTCTAGCTAAGTTAGGAAGATCAGAGAGGACAGAAGAAAAAAAAAATGCTTAAGGGGGTAAAGAGGAAGGCACATTCCAGGTAGCAAGAGCAGCACGTGCAAAGATCCTGTGGTAGGATGTATGGCAAATATAAAGACCTGAAATAAGGCCCTGTGGCTGGGTGATGCACAGAGGATAATAAGGCTGGAAGGCACAAGGGGAATAGTGCAGAACCGTTTCAAATAGTTTAAGGGTTTGGGTCTTTCCACTAAGGCCTTTCCACAGTGGAAAGCACTTGAAGTTACAAGCCAACAGGGAAGGAAGTGACATGATCAGGTTTGCATTCTGGAAAGATGGCTTCAGCTGCTGTGTGGGGAACTGACTTTAAGAGGCTAAGTACTGGTACAGAGATACCCATTAGGAGGCAGGCCAGGATGTGCAGCCAGGAGAAGAGATGAAGGCGGCAGCCCCCAAGGTGTAAACACAGCAGTGACTTAAGAGCATGCACGTGATGGTGACCTAGGAGAGGGAATTGGCAGAGCTTTCTGGTGCCCTGGGGGAATGATCCCGGGAGGCAGAATTGCATGGATGTGAAAACATAAAAGTTGAATCAGTTTGCCTACTCTGTGATTTTTTGACCCAGGCCAGCATTGGCAAAAAGTCCACGCATCATTGGCTTGGATACTCAGACACACAACAGAGGTAGAAACCTGCCATCTTTGATTAGTGAAGTATTGGCGTGGCACATCCACACCTTTATTATCTTCTTATTGAGCTATAGTTGATTTATAATATCATGTCAGTTTCAGGTATACAACATAGTAATTCAATACTTCTATAGATGATACTCCTTTTAAAGTTATTTCAAAATAATGGCTCTATTTTCCTGTGCTGTATTATATACCCTATTGCTGATTTATTATAAGCATATATACATAGCACGTTCACACTTTTAACTGTTGATTTATAATATCATGTCAGTTTCAGGTATACAACATAGTAATTCAATACTTCTATAGATGATACTCCTTTTAAAGTTATTTCAAAATAATGGCTCTATTTTCCTGTGCTGTATTATATACCCTATTGCTGATTTATTATAAGCATATATACATAGCACGTTCACACCTTTAACACACATCACCTACACACCTTGACAAGGAAAGCTCAGTTGTGCAACAACTGGACGTATTGATTGCTAGCGGGTAATGGGGTAATTTTTTTTTTTTTTTAACATTTATGGCAAACTTAAAAAGAAGGACCAAGAAACTTCAGTGTGAGAATCTGAAGTAACAAATGGAACAGCCCACTTTACCAAGAATGTCTGAGATGTTTCTTAATCCTTTTAATGTGAAACATTTGTGTATTTAATTTGAGACAGGAACGTTTCTCCCATTCTTCTGCATAGCTTAGATATCCATCCTCTAATCCAATTTCTGTATTTAAATTGTTGGATAAAACTTCCTAAGCAGCTGGCACCCGTGACTCGAGGAGTTAGCCCTCAAAGGTTCTCATAAGTCATATGGCCCAGGACTTTCTGATTCTTTCCTCCACGGGGAAGACATAGAAGGCACCCAGTCTGGAATTACAGGTTCGAACACCTGGAACTCATCTTGAGTTCTGTTGTTTGGTCCCAGAGCCAATCCCAGGTCTACTTGGGGAAATGCATAGGAATTGTCTTTGTTCACTGGAATTATGGAACTCTTGTTTGCAAGCCTCAGAATCCCAATTCCAGTGGGTGTAAACAAACAAGGTTTTGTTTTTCATCACGAAGTACAGAGTTCCCAGATTGGGAATTTCTGGTACAGCTGGATCCAGGCACACAAATGATGGCATCAGGACTCAGCCTCTTTCTTGTTTTCTGCATAGTGGCATCATTCTCAGGTGACTCTTCCCTGGAGTAGGAGAGGGTGCTCCGCAACCCCAGGCTAACATCTGTTAACATCAGGTCAAGGAGAATGGGCTGATCTTCTTTAATAGTGTCCGTGACAGTCCCAGAATTGAGTTGCATTTGCGTGACTTTGGTCACCTAACATTTGTTAAACTAACTCCCAGGTTGGGAGGGAGCTGGAGGGAATCTTTGCTCTGATTGGCCAAGCCTGGGTCACGTGTCCATCCTGGGAACTGGGGAAGTAGGGTCAAGGTCATCAAAACTGTAGGAATGGAAAATAGAGAAGAGGAGCTTCTCAAAGGGAAATCCAGATAGTCTTTACAAAAGAGGAGGGATGGAACTGCAGGAGTACAAACCACAGGTATGGCACCCATCTGGGGCTGACCAGATGAGTCACACCTTGATCTGGTTCCTTCCTCCAAAAGCCCCACCATTTAAACTTGACATCAAATGTCCATTATGGTTGTTAGCCATGTTTTTGTTTTGTTTTTTTTGTTTTTAATGGAGACAAAGCTCTGGTCTTTGGGACATGTCCCTGTGCTGATTGTAATGTGAAGGTTCTAGATGGTTTAGAGGGGCAGGTTAGATGGGACCCAACCTTCTGGCTCTGTGTTGAGGATGTGATTCAGGAGTGCTTCCTGACTGGTTTCATGGGCTGACTTCCTTGGTGCACCCCCCCGTGAAAGCGTGCCCTCTTGGCATTTCTCGGCTCTGAACCAGGCTCACAGACCAGGGACCAGGTGAAAGCCAGCAGAGCGAATGTCGTAGGAGAATCTGTTTGTTCCTTATTTTTTGCCGAGTCAAAGCTTTGGTGTGTGGGAAACCAGAGGACATTATCAGAGCCAGGGGAGACAGATGGGGGACAGTGGGCAGACAGACAGAGCCCAGTCCACAGTAGCTGCCTGTCATGGTCTCGCTGATATTTTCCGGGTCCAGAGAAACTTTTCCAGTGTCCTGGTTTTTAATAACCACTCAGGAGGCTTGTTTATAACCTCCTTGGGCATGAGCAGTCAGCTATGCTGAGAGTAAGTAACCGTGGTTGCTGACAGGAGAGAAAAGATCGCTGATTTTATTCATTTTATTACTGAAAAGGCAACACTGGAAAAAAGAAAATGGATCTAGAGTGGAGACCAGAGGATGATGGGCTTTTTAGATTCATAAGATTTTTCAAAGTGAATTTTTAAAGAATGAGTGTGCATTTGTCTCAGAACCTTTGAATCTGGGAGTTTCACATGGGAAATCAGATAGTTCTTATCCACTTGAAAATGGTTTTGAAACTCAGATTTTTAAGATCTATGCCTTTAAAATATTGACAGTTAGTAAAATGTAAAAGAGGAAAATGGAGAGAAATGACAGAAGTGGGGGAAAATAGCGTAACACCCACCACTTGACTAGTGCTAATATCTCACTGACTTTTCCAGGTTTTCCCTATATACTGGTATATCATTTTTCTTGGAATTGTAGGCATATTGAATATTTTGTGTCCTCAATTTCTTCATCTGCAGTCTATTGCTAGCTTATTTTCAGAGCTTTTTTTAACTTTATCTTACTTTACAGTATTGTATTGGTTGTAACCATAGTTTTTGATGACTGCATTAGTATTCCACTGAATGAATGTTATTGCATCTCTGGAATTGGACATTTAGGCAGTTTCCAATCAGGTTTTCTGTAAATTTGATTTCTTTGGTTTCCATCAACAGAACATACTTTCTTAACCCTCCCTTTTCTTATCAACATAAATCTTCTAAATATTTGGCTCAGAGGCTCACCAGATCCTTGGCCTCCTCAGCTGGGCCCCTTGGGAAAGCGTTTTAGCATCCCCTGCACAGGATGTTCCGGCCACAGGGTGATGCCTGTCAGTTACACTGTGCTGAGCCTCACCTGTCTAAGCCACGCCTCTTCAACCCATACCCACTGGAAAATTAATGTGATTGAAACCCCACTTCCTAGCATGAGCCATGCGGAGCCAACTTTGGGGAGTGCATTTCTCCATATAAACAGTCAGCCATCCCCTCCATCGGTTAGACTCATCCAGGGACCCACCTACATTATATTCATCTGGGATGCTTGTCAATAATGTAGATTCTTGGGCCCCATCCCAGACTCACAAATAGAATCTCTCAGGGCTCAGCTTTTCTAACAAGGGCCCCCGGTGAACTCACAGGCCCGCTAAGTTTGAGAAAGGACTGCTGAGCTAGAGGAACCCAGACTCCTCATCTTGGTGATCAGATAGTTGCTATCATATGTATCATCTTACCTGTGGCTGGAATGCTCATCTGTCCTGCAGTGCCCTTCTGCATCTCCTCTTAGCCCTGAGTTCAGGCTCCTATTTAGACAAAAGCAAAATGAATTATGCTTCTTCTGAGAAGCTCTGAAGATGTCTCCAAGATCAACTTGCTCTTGATAATAGTAAATATCATTCTAATGAGTTAAGAACACATGATCTGAACCATATGGATGGGATATTCCTTAATTACACAGTATGGATTAAATATGAAAGAGGGTGATAACTTGCCAAGTGGTTTTGGCATTTTCACTGGATACAGCAGAAAAGTGGACAAGAATGGCAAACCACTTCAGTATTCTTGCCTTGAGAACCCCATGAACAGTATGAAAAGGCAAAATGATAGGATACTGGAAGATGAACTCCCCAGGTCAGTAGGTGCCCAATATGCTACTGGAGATCAGCGGAGAAATAACTCCACAAAGAACGAAGGGATGGAGCCAAAGCAAAAACAATACCCAGTTGTGCATGTGACTGGTGATAGAAGCAAGATCCGATGCTGTAAAGAACAATATTGCATAGGAACCTGGAATGTCAGGTCCATGAATCAAGGCAAA
>SJYX01022235.1:644263-833783 GCA_006410675.1 Oreotragus oreotragus
GCATCTTACCCAGTCAGATCTGCCTTCCCGAGGGTGTTATGCATCCAGAGACACCTGTGAGGACTTATTTTTTATTCTGATATTGTGCTTTTGGTGCTAGCATCTATAGAAGGATTCTGTAACTGCCCTGGACTGTTCCCCTGGCTGGAGCAGATTTTTGACTGCTGCTTTTCAAAACAGAAGTGCTGATTTTAGAAGGGCAGAAAAGTCCATTTCAGGCTTCACTTGTGTCTTTTCCTAGAGAGCAGATTAAGCTCGGAGCTGGAATGGAAATGAGAGAAGAGCCTAGAACAACTCATCCTTTTTATTTCTTTGTGTTTGGATCCTGGGTCCTGGGAAAAAGATCAGGGGGAAAGTGGTGGAGAGTTCCCTTTCCCTGAGATGCACATTCGTGGACAAACACTGCCTCAGGGTGAGCGTGATGGTCTAGACGAGTGGCTCTCAACGGGAGGTGGGGAGGGTGGGGATTTTGGCAATATTTGGAAACAGTTTTGTTTGTCACATCTTGGGGTGCAGGGTGTTCCTGGCTGCTAGTGGATAGAGGGCCAGGGTCGTACTGCTAAACATGTCCAGTGCACATGAGAGCACCTCCCCTCCCAGAAATTTTTTAAATTGTTACTTGGAGGATGATTGCTTTCCAGCGTTGTGCTGGTTTCTGCTGTACAACAACGTAAATCAGCTGTATGTATGCATATAGCCGCCCCCCCACCAACACTTCTCAAGCCTCCATCGCACCACCCCCCACCACCACTAATTCAACCCCTCTAGGTCATCAAAGAGCATCGACCCAGCAAAGAGTTTTCTGGCCCCATGAGTCAGTAGTGCCAGAGTTGAGAAAGCCTGGTCTTGACACCAGGAATTCATACAGAAAGCATCAGCCTCCATCAAAGCCTCTCAGAGCCACATCTGAGGAGGTCATGATGTCACATGGCAGGCAGTGGGTCTACCTGGCCTGGCATTTCAGAAGCCCCCTCTGCAGCTGAAAGAACCCTTTCTGCTTGATCCCAGCCACACCACAGAGAGCGGGTTACTGTTTCAGGATCAGTCCAACTTGGTTGAAACTCCCATCACCACTCTAGCTGCGTGGACTCCGACAAGTGGCTTCAATCTCTCAGCTTCCTAGAGAACAAATGTAAATTTCTGCCACGTGGGGCTGTGGTGGAATGGGACGTAATATTCAGAAAGCACTTAATTGCATGCCAGGCACTTGGCCGTCTCAATATTTGAGAGTTATTATTACTCTTATTATTAGGTGCCCCAGAGCGCCAACCTCCTGTCTCTTTCCTTTTAACTCTGTCTCAGCCCGTTGCTCACTTACCAGGGAGAAGGAAGATTGCAGAAACTCAGACCTCATGATCACAGACAGGGATGGAGGGAGAGGGCCCAGATCCATGGATGAGCCTGGGGTCTGGCAGTTCTAATAGGTGTCAGCGATCCAGACCACGCTGGCCCCCACAGCTGGGGAGCTCTGTGGCTTGGATTTTCAGGAATGTTTGTAGCTGGAAAGATGAGCCCCTTGCTCCCTGAGTCTTGATTTCCCACCTTGTCTGAGCTGAAAGAAGCTATGAGAATCTGAGGCCTAAGTATGCCCATATAAGACCTTTTAGTGGTAATGGAGCCTGGCCTCCCTGTGTAAGGACGCTAGACTGTCAGCTATTAGACTTGAGCCTCTCCCTTGCTAATCTCCCCCTCTCCCCAGTATCAATTAACTTTTCAGGCAGTTCTCATTTGCTGCAGTTTAGAAGAGTTAATTTGCTTGAGTCTGTGGATGAGCAATCTCTCGGCCCTGAGTTTAGGAAGACAGTGGTGGGGGGAGCAGTGGGGAGTCCCAGCAATAGAAATTTTCCATTGAGATCATTATCGGCTTTGGAGACTCACTGACTAGTGAGATCTGGCTCTTAGCTGCTGATCTGTTTTCGAGTTCAAGCCCCTCGGCAGAGAGACAAATTCCAGCCTGCCTGGAGGTTCTCATAAAGGTTTCCCTAAAGCACCCCAGATGTCACCATTTTTAAAAAATTGAAGTACAATTGATTTCTTTTTTTTTTTTGAGCTTCCATTTTACTTTATTTTACTTTACAGTACTCTATCGGTTTGTCATAATTGCTGCTGTCCAGCAGAGTAACTCTTATACATATATGTGTTCTTTTTCATATTCTCTTCCATTGTGATTTATCACAGGATATTAGATAGAGTTCCCAGATCTCACCATTCTTAAGTGAACTGTGGATGGCCAGGCTTTCTGTCCCTGAGCATTTTACTTTGTGGCCCTTTCTGCTCAGGATGAGGGCAGCCCAGGAAACAGATGGCTTCCCCTGTCTTCTTCTGCCCTCTGAAGCTGTTTATTGTGGGGACTTTAGTTGGTTCATGTGAGTGATGCATCTTTATCTGTCAGTATTGCATGGAACCCAGCAGCTTGGAGGACATTTGTATTCCAGCTTTTCTCTGAGCCCCAGGACTGCCACAGAAGGAGCATTGTAAATATCCTTAGTGGATGCTCAGAAGTTCCACCCCCACCCGTTGTCATCCAGTTGCTAAACCCAAAGCCTTCCTGGGAGAGTTGAGATGTAAAAATCATTCACTCTCAACCCAGACCCTAATACTGCATATGTTAGTGGGAGAAACTGTAAGATGCCCTGTCATCCTTTATGGTAACCTCCTGCAAAATACATCTCTAATGCACTGGTTTTCTCGAGTTGCCATTTCTGTTTATTTATAAAGTTGTCATTTCAAAGGGAGCCATACTCGTGTGTCTCCCTCATCCACTCACAGTCCCAACAATCCTGTTTTTTATCCATCTTCTATACCAGAGTTTGATACGAGATTGTTTTTCTTTCTGAGACAAAAAGAATGAGGAAGAGAAAGACATTTTAAACATGTTGGCTCTGACTTGTTTTATGGTCATTTATTCAACAAATACTTATTGGGCGCCTACCACGTGCCAGGCACTCTGTTCATTGCCAAGTGTACGCTGGTGAATAAATCAGACTCAGTCCCTGTGTGGGTCAGGGCCCCAGCAGGAAACAGATGGCACAGGAAAGGGTAATTAAAGGAAGCCTGATGAAGGAGGCCACTGGGTAGTAACTGAGGCCTCAGGCAGGGAACCTCAGCCAATGTTCAGCCTGGCAGAGGGAGCCAGGGTGATAAGTACTGTGCTGCCCTCTGGTTTCCTACTGGGAATCAACCCCAACCAGAAGCCCAAGAGTAAGAGAGCCAGCCACTGATGCAGCTTTGTGGGAGAGCAGGGTGGAGAGGGTTATGATTGTAGCAGGGAACGTATAAGCACACACTAAGGCAGATTACAGTATGTGGTATGAAGGACAGGAGCAGGGTAAAGACCTGAGAGAGAACTGAGGATTAACAACATTAAAAGGATTGTCATGGAAGCTGTCTGAAGTGGTGTTTAAGCTAAGAATTGGATAAGAACTTGACCTTGCATAGGAAGGGAGGAGGAGAGGAAGAAGGTGAAAGGCATGTGCAAAGGCTCTGAGGCAAGAGAGAGCTTCACAACTCTGGTAACTGGAAAGCAGGCCAGTGTGCTAAGAGTGTAGTTGTCAAGGGGAGAGCTATACTTAGAGCTGTGAAGCACTCACATCTTATTGCTGGCTCAAGTTCAGCCTCTTGGAATCCCTCTGAGAACACTGTCCTGGTCCCTTTTCAGTGGAGTGTGTAAGTAGGAAGAAGTCACATGACTTGCAGAGTAGGTTGGGGAAGCAAAGGCAAGAGTAAGGTCAGAAATAGCGTGTGTGTTGGGGAGTGTGAGGGGAGAACTTGTCATTTGAAAACAAAAATGTTTTGGGGGGGGAAAAGTCTGTGAACTCTTTCGGTTGATCTTTGCGTTGCTGTAGCTTTTTTCCTTTTGGTGCTGATTTCTGGCTTGGTCATCTGCTGGATTTCATATACATAGTGCATTTGAATTTTACCCCTGGTATCCTGTCTTAGCCAAGCAAATAATATATAAATCTGATTAAAGCAAAGCTTTTCCTGAAGTAAACAGTAAGCCCTGAAACCATGTAGCTAAACATATGATTTACAAATCTCCTTCTTCTTTTGTTGCACAAATTAACCAGTTTGGGCCACAGGAAACAGACCCTAGGGCTCCTTAGGAAGAAAGGTGGATGTTTCCTGGGTGAATGTTGCAGTAGTTACAGAAGGCTTTCACCCAGCCTCCAAAGATCTGAATCCTTCTTCGTTTCTTCAGAATTTCTTCCTAAAGTGAAGCGCCAAGAGTTCAACAAGATTTCCCATTGTAGGGAGGAAATCATGTGACTTTGTCCTCCTAGAATCTCAGCACCCTGAGAGGAGATGAGACCAAGTAGGTTCACAGTTTAGGACAGTTCAGTGACTAGTGCCCAGGGCTCATCCTTAAAAACCTCAGGAACCATCACTCATTTGTTTAGAGCCCTTGGTGGTCGTGAACTTAGTTCTCATTAACAAAAGGGAGCCAGTACCTCATGGGAATTCCTATCTCAAGCTCAAAGGTACCAAGTGAATACTTAACACTGTTTTAAAGAGAATGGTCACCAGGCCTTCTCCATCTCTTTTATTTTATTTTTTGTCCCCATCTCTTTTAAGAGAGAGTTTCATTGGGCACCTACTGGAAAGATGGAAGATAGTGTCAGTGAAATAGTAATAAGCAATCTAAGAAAGAAACAGAAATTTTTATTTCAGTCAAGTTGAAGATTTTAACCTGGAAACAGCCTCTTCGAAGGCTCCAAGAACTCTCCCACCCATTAGAGGTCTACATATTCTTCTAGAAGGTTTTGAGACAGAGGGCTGTACATGAAATGACATGTTACTGACAGTTTGCACAGCCGAGATCTGTAAGTATGAAGTGGTGGGCCACTGAGACCCTTCACAAGATCAAGAAGGAGTATCATCTTTTTTTGCTTCTGGATGTATATTTTATTTCTGGTGGACAGTGGTGACTAAATCCCATTCACTCCATAAAAGAATGTTATCCTTCAAGGAGCTATCTTGGTGGTAGTGGGAGAATGCTGCTCTTCACGGTTGAGGAGGTATTTCTTCCGGTGAGGGAGGTGTGGTTGATGTCTAATGTACAGTGGAGAAGAGAGGTTCCAAGGGCAGAAGAAAAAAATTAAGTCCTTTTTTTTTTTTAGTGGGGGGCATGCTGCATGGCATGTGGGATCTTAGTTCTCCAGCCAGGGATCGAACCCATATCCCCTGTATTGGAAGTGCTGAGTCCTAACCACTTGAACCACCAAGGAAGTCTGAAGAAAAATTTTTATGTTCAGATTGTTCTTATCTGGCCACAAAATATGAATTTTATTTCACAGTAGACACTAAAATCTTCACACAGTGGTTCTCAATCTTTGCCACATATGAAATCATCTGGGGAATATAAAAGAATACAGATGCTTGGACCCTACCCCTAAGAGTTCAGTTTAACTAGTCTGAGGTTTGTCCTGGGCCAGGGGATGTTTTAAGACTCCCTGTAATTCTTCCAGGCAGACGAGCTTGAGAATCAACGTATTAAGGCAAACCCAGATTCTTCAGCAGGTGCATATATTTCTGGCTTCTGGGATGGTTTATGAGTGGTTCTGCTTCTAGTGCCCTAGTTTGGTCTGTTTTCTTTCTGTCTGTGAAGTAGCACACATCCTAAGGGAGAGAGCACTCATTTCTGAGCATACAGGATGCTCTCTGGTAATATCTTTGCTTTGCCACATCCTGCCCAAAAGCATCTAGAAATTGCCATTAAGGTGATGGTCTCAAGGGTCGAATAAGCCCCTATTTAGAGTTCTTGGCTTGGACTGTTAGCAGTTCTATGACCTTGGACAAATTACCTAAACTCGCTGAGTCTGAATTTCCTCATCTACAACAACCCTTTCAGAGGGTTAAATGAGAAAGCACTGAATACAATTCCTGAGCTCAGTCGCCCTGTTGTGTCTGACTCTTTGCGACCCCATAGACTGTAGCCCACCAGGCTTCTCCATCCATGGGATTTCCCGGGCAAGAATACTGGAGTGGGTTACCATTTCCTTCTCCAAAAACAATTTCTCAAAATCATTTGCAGTTTTCATCAGCAGAGATACACAAAACTCTCAGGATAGATGCATTCTGATTTTGAAATAGCTAAGGACTAACCCACAAAAATCAAATGAATCACAGTAAAGAACAACAACAATGCTTATTGCTTTTATTCCCATCTTGGAGATGGGGAACCCAAAGATCAGAGAGTTCAAGGTCACATGGCTCGTGACTGGGCGAGTGGGGATTACAGCAGGTTTGCCAGGCTCAACTTTTCACCACCATCTCATATTGCGCTCCATAAAGCTCTTGAAAGAAGAGGGGCCGGTGACATCGGCCCTTAATCTGGCTGAGAAAAGAGAGTTGACACAAAGCTCAGGTTTTTCTCCGATGGGAAGGGTTCTCCAGAGAGGTATCAGCCAGTGAAGCCAGAGTGGGCGGGGTCGGCTGACTGCCACAGGCACCTGGAAAAATCCTCTTCCTCACCCTTTCATCGTTGGCTTTCCCTCCTCACAGCTGTCTAGCCCATATGCCACCACACAGGAGCCAGGGCGCCTGCCTGGGCTCAGCCCAGACGACCTCGGCAGCTGCCATGGCAAGCTTGGAGCGACCGGCTGTGCCCCGTGGGTCCCCCCGCTTCCTCCTGCTCACTGCTTTTCTGTGCCCTGGTAGAACCACGATCCTCTGCAACTTGCTTTCAGTAGTAGTGGTCCTGCTACTGAGCCAGTGTATCTCACAGTGTACCCGCTTTTTAACAAAATGACAGGAGAGTTTTACACCCCACCCCACCCCTGCTTCCGATTCGTTGTGCCCCTCCTCTCTCGCCCAGATGCTCTCCTCTTTACATCCCCAGGATCTACTGTCATCGATAGAGCTGAGGTCTGTGAAGTCCTTTAAGTGGGACACCGTGTTAACCACTCAGGTAGACGTTTCTTGGTTAATCTTTGTAATGGTGCTGTGAAGCAGACGTCTCGTGTCCTTTCTGTTTCACAGATAAGGAATCCGAATTTACAGCATGTTAAAAAACCATAATACAGCCAGCAGCTTGAACAAGGGTCTCAGCACTTGAGTCCTGTGTGATTAGTCATAATCCCACGGTTCTCTACCAAGAACTTCCCCCCCGAAGTAGGTGGGTGGGACATTTGTCAATGTCTGGAGACCTCTTGAGTTGTCACAAGAGAGGGTGGGATGCTCCTGGCATGTAGTGGATGGAGATCAAGGATGCTGCCAAATATCTCACAGGGCACAGTCCCACCCCCACAACAGAGCGCTATCTGACCCCCAAGGTCAGAAAGCGCCAAGGTTGAGTGTCTCTTCCACAGCCCTAAACTGAGCCCTAAACTGAGTTTTCTTAGTTCATACTATGAAAGTGATAGTTAATGTGGTGTTAAAATGCTGACTTCGCTTTGTAAAGTACTCCTGCTCCTCCTCACCCTCTCGCTCTCCCCGGGTTGGGCAGAGCACAGCCTCTTCACTCCCGCTTTGATAATCCCTGGGTTTGACTTTGTCAAGAATCACTTCATCTCTTTGGCAGCAGAAGTTGAATCTGTCTTCCTAAATTTCCTTCCACCTTTGCAGAAGCTCATGGATATGCTAGACCAGCTTCAGGAATGCAGTAGCTCCGGATGTGGAGCAAGCAAGTAGGTTCTCTCAGACCACCCAGGCCTTCTGCTTCCTCTTCTCCTCTGTCTGCTCCTCCCCTTCCACCACCACCAACACCTCTCTTCATTGTTGAGGGTTCCACTTTAATCGGTATCTGCAGCCCTCATTCTAAGTCTGATGGGAAAGCTCCAAATCACAGAACAGGACCAAGAGAGTGAAAGTAGGTCAGGATTCTAGGTTTGCCGTCTCTGGCTGTCTTCAGCATCCTGGCCTGGTGTGGCTCAGGCAGGATCCTCAGGGCCTGTGGGCACTGCTGCCAGGGCCTCAGGGAGGGCAGAGCCTTTAGGGAGCTGGGCAGGTAGGATCTCGCTTTCAGCCTTGGGAAGACACCCTTGGTTGAGAGCTTACGCCTTCAGTCAGGCTAATGCGGATTTGAATGCTGCTTGCTGTGTGATCTGGGGGACTGATCCCTGCCAACCCTAGATTTCTTTGCTGACAAGTGAGAAGGACTATACCCACTCTCCAGGGTTGATGAGACTTGAATGAGGTTGAACATGTGAAATTGTTGAGTACCATGCCTTTCCCGTAGTAGATATCCAAAAAGGCACCTCTTGTGAAATCCTCAGTGGAGACAGACTGACAGAGGCAAGCCACAGAGGTGGGGCAGGGAAGTCACATAGACAGTGGTCTTAGGGATAGTAGTTGTGGTAAATGATGGCATTCATCACTGAATAGCTGCGATGGGGTGAGGGCTATGCCTGTGCGTTAACTCACTGTGTAAGGGTCTGTTCTTATTCCCTATTGTAGCCCCCACAGCAGTTCTCCTCTTTGCTCTTCCTTGGCTTGTTTTTGTCTGCAGTATTTAGCACTATTTGGTGTAATACATATTTTAATGCTTAGTTTATTGTCCTTCTCCACTAGTGGAATGGAAGCTGCATGCAGGCAGAGACTTCATATGGTTTGGTTTTTTGCTCCTGTTGCCCCAGCAGCTAAAAGTGCCTGGGAGCTAAAGCACAGTAGGTATTTGGTAAAGCTGACATGTAGGTAGGCATTCCTGAAATATGATGCTGAAAAAATGAGTCTCCATTTTAAAGATGAGAAAACGGAGGCTTATTTGCCCAAGATCAAATGGCTCATGAGAGGCAGCTGGAGTCCTGAGCCTTTGTGAGCAGACTGCCCCATAAAGCAGTGTTTGGCCGGTGCTGATGACCACCGGTAAATGTCTATGGGGCTCATACTTAAAACCAGGTACAAAGGCAGCAGGTGCTTTGCTTGGGTTCAAAACTTCCAGGTCGAGGTGTGGGTGGAGATGGGATGGTTTGAAATCTGAAACCACCTGCCCTTCTCATGTGAGCTCCAGGTATTTTCCGTTGCAAACAGCTCTGAATAACTTAGCACAGGATCTGGGGAGGAACTTACTTTCTTATCTCTTCTCACCATGTTCCAGAAATTATAGACTTGTATTTAATATCACTGTCCCCAGCTTTGTTTCAGCCTCAGAGAAAGTGCACCTGGCTTCTGGATCTCCTGGGAGATAGGCTAAGGTAAAGGAGGGTAGGCTGCCAACTTTTTCCATGGCATTTTATAAGCTTCTCTAGTTACAAACAATTCATTTTTTTTTTTTAAGTTGCACAACTACAGGAAAGTATATTATGTAAGTCGAAGTTGTCCCATCAGTTCTCCTCCCACCACAACCACTAGCTGAATAGTCCTTTGGTATTTATCTCTGGGCATACACTGACAGATACAAACAAAAAAGTTATGCTGTTTTGCAATTTGTTGTTGATTTAAATATTTATTTATGTGTTTATTTTGGCTGCCCCGGGTGTTAGTTGCAGCCCTCAGGATCTTTTTTATTTGTACAGTATGTAGGGTCTTTCATTGTGGCAGGCAAACTCTTAGTTGCGGCATGTGGGATCTGGTTCCCTGACCTGGGATAGAACCTACAATCAGGGCTCAGAGTGTTAGCTACTGGACCACCAGGAAAATCCTTGTTGTAGTTTGTTTCTTTTTTTCTTTTTTTTTTAATATACTTAACAGTATACCTGTTCATCTTTCCTTATTGGTCTTTGTAGGTCTAACTCATCTGAACCTATACGGCATTTCATGGTGTGATTCTACTACCATCCTTTTAATATATCCTCTGTTGCTGGACACTTGGGTTTTTTACAAGTTTATACTGGCATAATTTGTTTTCCAGTAAATACGTTTTTACTTACGTCTGTGTACTTATTCAAATTTTTCAGTGGCATGAATTCCTTGGGATTTCGGGATCAAGAAGTTTCTGTAGATGCTACCACATTGCCCTCTTGGGTTGTGTGACTTTGCCCTTAGAAGACTAGGGGCCCTGAGATGGCCACTTGGTAGGACCAAACCCTGCTTGAGGACAGGCGCTATACATCGGGCCCAGAGCGGTCATCTACTTACTCTGATATTCGGGTGTTTTTCTTGCTCAGAGAGCAGGGACCTGCTCTGATGGCCCAAGAGTTGGAGAGAGACCAAGTAAATCCCTCCCTCTCTACCACCCTCCAGCATCCTGATGGGTTTCTCGGGTACCAGCCATCTGAACAGTTTCCAGGGGAGCTGGGTTGCCGTCTACCTTGTCTGGGTTGGGGAATTAAGTCATCAGTTTTCAGCAGCCAAGATCTGGCGGGAAAGGTAACACAAACTGTCCTGGAATTGGTGTATCTGACAGTGACCCGGCTCTTGGCAGGTCACAGAATCCTCACACCTTGCTTGGCGCTGGCATGGCCAAATTACATAACAGGCAGCTTTTCAGACTCTGAAGTCCAAGGTTGCTGGCAAGTGAGGGGAGCTGGTGCTGGGACCTGTTTACGTATTCCCAGTCATATGACTTCAAAGCAGTGGTTTTTTTTTTTTTTTTTTTTCCTTTTTGGTTTTTGTAATTTTAAAGGCAACAAAATTAATTGAAGAGCTTGTTAGAAATGCACATTCTTGAGCCTCCCTCCTAGAAATTCTGATGTAGTAGATCTGGGACCCAGGTGGTGCCAGGACCACACTGCATTTTAACAGGAGCCTTGTCTATTCAGTTAGGGCTTTGTAGGGGCAGAGTCAGGCTCCAGGTACTACGTGATTCATTCACGGGCTGGCGATAGATTTAGAACAGTGAAAGGTGACCGAGTACACGCATCTTGGGTTTAGTCTCTCTTTCACTTCCCTGGTAGCTCAGCTGGTAAAGAATCTGCAGTGCAGGAGACCCTGGTTTGATTCCTGGGTTGGGAAGATCCCCTAGAGAAGGGATAGACGACTCACTACAGTATTCTTTGGCTTCCCTGGTGGCTCAGACAGTAAAGAAATCTGCCTGCAAGGCAAGAGACCTCGGTTTGATGCCTGGGTTGGGAAGATCCCTTGGAGAAGGGGACGGCTGCCCACTCTAGTGTTATGGCCTTGAGGATTCCTATACAGTTGCACAAAGTCAGACATGACCCACCAGCTTTCACTTAGACTTTTCTTTCGTTTCTGCCAACAAACTATACCCCCAAATACTTCCTGACTACTTAGGAACCATCTAATTATTTTCAGTTATAACCCCACTGGCAGCATCCCATCAACTCCTCTTGCTTCCCTTTTACCCCCTTGATTAGAACTTACCTTTCTCCTACGCACCATTCCGTCAAGAATCAGGTGCTGCCGTGGTCCCTATCCATTAATCCATACTGATCTGATCATGAGCCCTGTCTCTCTTAGATCATGGAATCAAAATCACAGATTCTCACAGAAGTGGGTGAAGGGGGATCAAAAGATAACAGACTTATAACTATAAAGAAAATAAGTCATGGAGAGCCAATGTTAATAATACTGTATTGTATACTTGAAAGTTGCTGAGAAAGCTGTATCCAGGTCAAGAAGCAACAGTTAGAACTGGATGTGTAACAACAGGTTGGTTCCAAATCGGGAAAGGAGTATGTCAGGGCTGTATATTATCACCCTGTTTATTTAACTTATGCAGAGTACATCAGGCGACATGCCAGGCTTGATGAAGCACAAGCTGGAATCAAGATTGCAGGGAGAAATATCAATAACCTCAGATACACAGATGACACCACCTTTATGGCAGAAAGCGAAGAAGAACTAAAGAGCTTCTTGATGAAAGTGAAAGAGGAGAGTGAAAACGTTGGTTTAAAACTCAACAGTCAGAAAACTAAGATCATGGCCCCATCACTTCATGGCAAATAGATGGGGAAACAATGGAAATAGTGACAGACTATTTTGGGGGGCTCCAAAATCACTGTAGATGATGATTGCAGCCGTGAAATTAAAAGATGCTTGCTCCTTGGAAGAAAAGCTATGACCAACCTAGACAGCATATTAAAAAGCAGAGACATTACTTTACCAACAAAGGTCTGTCTAGTCAAAGCTATGGTTTTTCCAGTAGTCATGTATGGATGTGAGAGTTGGACTATAAAGAAAGCTGAGCACCCAAGAATTGATATTTTCGAACTATGGTGTTGGAGAAGACTCTTGAGAGTCCCTTGGACTGCAGGGAGATCCAATCAGTCCATCCTAAAGGAAATCCGTCCTGGATATTCATTGGAAGGACTGATGTTGAAGCTGAAACTCCAATACTTTGGCCACCTGATGTGAAGAACCGACTCATTTGAAAAGACCCTGATGCTGGGAGAGGTTGAAGGCGGGAGGAGAAGGGGACGACAGAGGATGAGATGGTTGGATGGCATCACCAACATGATGGACATGAGTTTGAGTAGGCTCTGGGAGTTGGTGATGGACAGGGAAGCCTGGCATACTGCAGTCCATGGGGTCGCAGAGAGTCAGACACAACTGAGCGACTGAACTGAGAGAGTAGATCTTAAGAGTTCTCATCACAAGAAAAACAAGTTGCTCTGTATGGTGATAAATGTTAACTAGAATTACTGTAGGGATCATTTTGCAGTGTACACAAATATTGAGGTATTGTGTTGTACACCTGAAACTAATATAATCTGTCAATTATATCTTAACTGGAAAAAAAAATCTTTTGTAGTATCTCAAAAAAACTTGCAGACTCTCAGCTGGGAGGAGTTTGGAGAATCTCTGGTGAAGGTTCAGAGGTAGAGGTGAGGTTCAGAGAGAAGGAATTTATTCAAGATCCTTTTGGTCTTTGCAATAAAGTTGGGACTGGACTCCAGTTCCTTTGCTTTCCAGACCAGTGAAAAGTTGATAGTAAGCAAAATTCATAATAAGCATATAATCCATGGAATTTCACAAAGGAAAATTAAAGATTTGACTAAGGTGGGAAGAGAGTGGCTTGTCCTGTGGGTAAGGGTCTAGGGCACGTGGCCTCAGTAGTTGTGGAGCACAGGCTTAGCTGCCCTGCAGCGTGTGCAGTCTTTCCAGAACAGGAGTCGAACCCCTGTCTCCTGCATTGGCAGGCGGATTCTTTACCACTGAGCCACCAGGGAAGTCCCCTCTCCCTCTTTCTGTGGGTTCTCTGGCTCCCTAGCCAGAGGTCTGATGTGCAGTTGCAGCTCAGTGAATCATCACACTCAGAGCACCTCTTTCCAGATCAAGCAATGCCCTAGAAAGTCCCTTAGCCCCTGCCATCCCCCCACCCCTCCCTCCTCTCCAAAGTACACTGTGTCCTGACTTCCAACAGCTTGTATGAGTTTGGGCTAGTTTTTAATTTCTCATAAATTCCACCATACTATGCATATTCTTTTGTGTCTGGCATCTTTTACTTTATGAGATTCATCCGTGCTGTTGCATATAGCAGCAATTCCTGTTTATACTGGAGAAAAATACCCATTAATGGGAAGAATTTTTCAAGTGCTGCTTCTGGTTCAAAGCTCTTTCATATTGATGGATTTTTACTTCTCTTTGCCTCCTGTCCCTCCATGAGAGTGGAGGAACTCTTGCCATATTCTTTCTACTCATAAAAATGAAAGGCAGGAGATCAAAGACGAGTTCTAAAATAGCTCCTGTGTGACATTGGGCATATTATTCCAGCTTCCTGTTATCCACTCAAAAAATTATGCAGCAACTCCTGTGGTTGTTCAGTTGCTCACTCCTGTCCAACTCTTTGCTACCCCAGGCTTCCCTGTCCTTCACTATTTCCTGCAGTTTGCTCAGATTCATGCCCATTGAGTCGGTGATGCTATTTAATCTCGTTCTCTGCTGCCCCCTTCTCTTTTGGCTTTCAATCTTTCCCAGCATCAGGGTCTTTTCCAGTGAGTTGACTCTTCACATCAGGTGACCAAAGTATTTGGAGCTTTAGCATCAGTCCTTACAAAGAATATTCAGGATTGATTTGCTTTAGAATTAAGGAATTAGTTTGATCTCCTTACAGTCCAAGGGACTCTCAAGAGTCTTCCCTAGCACCACAATTCAAAAGCATCAATTCTTCAGCACTCAACCTTTTTGTATGGTCCAACTCTCACATCCATAACAATTCCTAGGAACTTTCTCTATGACAATATGCAGAAAAATGCTTTTAATAGTGACGAATATGGGATGAAGACAATGAGAATATGCCATCTTATTTCTCTGGGCCAGCACTGTTCTAAGGTCTTTATGTGTTGAGACACTTAATACTCGCCTTCCTGCTAATGAGGTGGATTCTACTACTATTCCCACTTTACAGCTGGGAGAACTTTACAGGAGCCGCCCAGGGTCTCATGGTGGAGCCATAGCTGTAAGGGACAGAGCTGGATGCAGTCTGCGAAGCCTGCTCTTCTCCACCGCCCTCTGCTCCTTCTGGGTGTTTCCTCAGTGCTGCCTGCGAGCATGGGCAGGATGCTCTCAAACCCCCAGTGACCTAGAAGAAGCCCCCTCTGGCTCCCGGTCATCCCCCCGGCCTGGTCCCTGCTGCTCTCCTCTTGCTCACTATGCTCTAGCCCTTCTGTCACTTCTCAGAGTACCTGGAACTTTCTCTGATACAAAATATTCTTGTTCCTCTGCCTAGAATACTTCCCCCCCGCCCCCCGCAACTCTTGGTCTGACTGGCTCCTTCGCTTCCTCTGTGTTGGACCCTCATTATCACCAACACAGGGCTCTCCACCAGCACTCTGTCTAGGGAGGACCAGTCTTTAATTCTGCACCTAAGCCTCATGTTTCTTCCCTGCCTCCTAATGACTTGTAAAAGCTGTAACGGTGTGTGATTCAGTCAATCTGCTTTTCCTGTACGGTAGAATATTCCTGTGAGGTGCTGTCTGAAAGGGCCTTGTTCACAGTCGCACTCACAGTGCCCAGCAGTGGCAGGGCTTCAGCAAAAACCCTTTGGAAGAAACCAAGTGAATTTCTGGTCCCTGGCTGCCCGCTCTCTACCACAAGGGAGCTGTTTTGCTTCTGCCTCCTGTGGAGTCAAGTGTTTCCTGAGCAAATACTCCAGTGTGGTCTGCTTGGTGACTGGGGCTGATGGCTTCTGGAAAGCGGCAGGGGGCCATTGCGAGCTCAGAGCAAACGCCAGCAAGTCATCATCAACTGGTTCAAATTTTCTGCGCATCGTTTCAGTTAGCCATCAGCTTTGTGGCCACACAGCCACCACAATCCCCCACGGAGCTGAGGAGGAGTGAAAATTGACCCCACTTGTTTCAAACAGTGCGGCCTCTTGGTTTTCCCCTTCGCTACCTTTTATGCATCTGTCTGTTACTGGGATGAGTGTATCAGGAAGTTAATGCACAAGTGAGCAGGTAGAAGGTTGGAAACTTCCCGTCTGAGCCCATGTTTTGATCTTGATCAGGCTCGTCCTGGTTGACCATACCAGGTCTGTCAGATCTGAGACTTGACTTAAGTCCTATTGTGATGCTGGTCACTTCCGGACCACACTGGCTCACAGGCTTGTTCCTCCCATAGTGCTGTCCACTGGGAAAACCAGAATTAGTCATGGCCTTCTCTGGAACCAGCTGGTCTTCGATTTCGGGGCCAGTCTCCCTGTGCGTCAGGAATGAGGAAGTGACCTACTCTCCCCTCCCCTCCCCCACAGCAGCTGATGAAGGAAATTGTTTCAAGTCTCCCCGGTACCATGGAAACAGATGGCAGACGCGTGGCCTGTGTACACTTACGACCTGCTGGTCACTTGGGACCTGCTCGATGGGCACCAAGGGAAGAAAGGAAGGTGTGCCCGGGGCTCGAGATTTCAAAGCTTCAGATGTGGGAGAGAAGTAAGACAGCCAAGGGCTGGAGCTCAGGGGACTCCTGAAACCCACGCAGGGAAGGGCAGGCTGTCAGGAGTAGGTTTGTTGAGAGGAGTTTAGAGAGAAAACAGCTTGGCAGTTCCCTGATTTGGAAGCTGCCCAGCCTAGGAGAACACGTTCTTCTCTCTTCAGAAAGTGGGTGTGTCTGCCCTGCCTGGTGGTCAGGCTCAACCGCGCTGCTCCTGGAGTGTCGAGGACTAGTCCCCCTCAGTCTGCCGTCAGCTGCAGCTCCAGAAGTAAAAGCGTTTGAGCAGCGTTTCTCCATGGAGCTGAGTTCGTCCTCATGGCTGGGATGGTAAAGAATCTGTCCGCAGTGCAGAAGACCTGGGTTCAACCCCTAGGTCAGGGAGAGCCCCTGGAGAACGGAATGGCAGCCCATTCTGCCTGGAGAACTCCATGGACAGAGGAGCCTGGTGGGCTACAGTCCACGGGGTTGCAGAGAGTCAGACACAGCTGAGCGACTATCACTTTGCACACTTTCTCCGTCGGGCTGTTTGTCCCCCAGGGTAGATGTGGCATTGTGTGGACACAGTTTGAGTTGTCAGAAGTGGAGTGGGGAGGGTGCTTTAGGCACCTAGTGCAGATGCTGCTTAACTCCCACAATGCATAAGGCAGTGCCCCACCCCCCTACCCTCGCCCCAGCACAGAGAATCATTCTGCCCCAGATGCAAATACTGCCAAGGCTGAGAAACCCTGGGTCAGTGTCTCTGAAGGCACGGGCTTTTCTGGAGTAGAAGCCCCTGTAGCTGCAAAGAAGGATTGCCTGTGAAGTGCTGTCACAAGTCAGGCGGTGCTTCTCTAACCCTCAAGGGCCTGAGAGTCATCACCAGAGGGCCTCGTCTGAATGCAGATTCCGATTCTACAAGTCTGCATTGGCTGCCATTGTCCCTGGTCCACAGATCACATTTGGAAGAGCAAGCGGTTTTGAGTGCATTCATAATCTCCCCCTCCTTCCCTTCTCACTCTCCACGTCTCTCCATCCCTGCTCCCCCAGCCTTCCCTGTCGTATTCTGTTCAAACCCTGTCACCTGGAAACAGGTGGTGATTAAACCTCACTGCCTGGATGACAGTCTCTCTAGCTGTTGCCAGTCTGAGGTTCAGGGTGTTGATGAAATCAGTCGACTTAGTTGGTAAAAAAAAAAAGAACCCGAGGGACCTGAGCAGACTACCCCCCAACACACACACTTAAGTAAGCTGGTAGCCCAAAGGCATTTTTTTTTGCATGGTCTCAAACACTTAGCCTGGACAGAGCCCTTGACGTCGGGGATGCTCACACATGATACAGTTTCCCAGACTTTTCCGTTTTAAACCAGAGGTTGAAACTGTTTCCAGAAGGGGCCAGATAATAAGTATTATAAGCTTTGTAGGGCATAGTCTCGGTCACAGTGACTCACTCCTGCCATTGTAACAGGGAAGCAGCCATAGCCAGCATGCAAATGACTACATGTAGTCGCTTTCCAATAAATCTTTATTTACAAAAATAAGTACATAGTGAGCTGGATTTAGCCCCTGAGCCATAGTTTGCAAGTCCCTATTCTAAACAATTCCTTTTTCTCCACGTTTCTGCTTCAGAGAAAAAAGAAGAAAAAAATCTGGAAAACCTAAATCACCAGTATGGGTTGTAAATAGAGGGCAAAAATGAGTAGATACTCTTTCTTTTACTGCATCAAAACGTGAATGCATCCTTCGAGTGGGCAGAACCACAATTTTCTGCCTATGCCGGTTGTTTTTTGTGGTTTTGTTTTCATTTTGTTTTTGCTAGGGTTGAGAGGGATTAGAAAGGGCAGTAAATAAGGAACAGCAAGAGGTACCAAAAGACTGCCAGTGCCTTTAAGTCTGCATTTTCTTTCCTCGGTGCTTCAGCGAATACTGACTACCCTTAGGATCAGTGGAGGGAGGGGGCACCACAAAGATTGCCTTTCTCCTCCATCAGACCCAAAGCTTTCTTTGAAGGTATTGATTTTTTGCATCGTCACTGGCTTCTGTTAAAACCTCCTCTTTGCAGTGAGGGGGCACTGCTTGGACAGAAACGCTTGAGTGTTGCTTAAAGCGCCTGGCTGCATTTTCCAGTTGACAGTTTAACCGCAGGGAACCGCAGGCTAAATTCAATACTGACCTCTCTTTGTTGGGGCACGTCCTGTGGGACCTGAGGGAAACCCACAGCCCCTGTGGTGTGTGGACGTTTCTTTTGCTCCTGGCCATGCTCACCCCAGGGATAAAGATAAATCGCAGCGTTTAACTCCCCAGTCACCATCTAGAGCTTCTCACAAAGGCCGCTTTATTTGGAGAGGAGAAAACCCTCTCTGTCTGTTAGTAAGACAGGGTGCCGCTGGAGGGGAAAGCAACTTGGCATCTGTGTCTCGGGCTGTCTGGTGGGATCTTCTGCCAGGGCCTCCAGGATTTGCTGGGACCCTGACAATGCCAGTGTTAAGTGTGGGGTCAGACCGTGGATTTCCGCTGGAACTCTGGGGAACTCTGAGTGCAGTTTCTGCCTCCTATACACATACACATAGCTGTGCTCATTCACACACACCCACACACGCACGTGCACACACAGAGTCATGGCTTGGGCAGCAAAAAAAAAAGTACATTTATTGCAGGAGAGCTGAGGGGCATCAAGAGCCCCATTCAAGTAGATTGTATTGATGTGCTTTAAAAAGAAATACACACTTCCCTTCTTTTTAAANTTTTTTTTGCATGGTCTCAAACACTTAGCCTGGACAGAGCCCTTGACGTCGGGGATGCTCACACATGATACAGTTTCCCAGACTTTTCCGTTTTAAACCAGAGGTTGAAACTGTTTCCAGAAGGGGCCAGATAATAAGTATTATAAGCTTTGTAGGGCATAGTCTCGGTCACAGTGACTCACTCCTGCCATTGTAACAGGGAAGCAGCCATAGCCAGCATGCAAATGAGTACATGTAGTCGCTTTCCAATAAATCTTTATTTACAAAAATAAGTACATAGTGAGCTAGATTTAGCCCCTGAGCCATAGTTTGCAAGTCCCTATTCTAAACAATTCCTTTTTCTCCACGTTTCTGCTTCAGAGAAAAAAGAAGAAAAAAATCTGGAAAACCTAAATCACCAGTATGGGTTGTAAATAGAGGGCAAAAATGAGTAGATACTCTTTCTTTTACTGCATCAAAACGTGAATGCATCCTTCGAGTGGGCAGAACCACAATTTTCTGCCTATGCCGGTTGTTTTTTGTGGTTTTGTTTTCATTTTGTTTTTGCTAGGGTTGAGAGGGATTAGAAAGGGCAGTAAATAAGGAACAGCAAGAGGTACCAAAAGACTGCCAGTGCCTTTAAGTCTGCATTTTCTTTCCTCGGTGCTTCAGCGAATACTGACTACCCTTAGGATCAGTGGAGGGAGGGGGCACCACAAAGATTGCCTTTCTCCTCCATCAGACCCAAAGCTTTCTTTGAAGGTATTGATTTTTTGCATCGTCACTGGCTTCTGTTAAAACCTCCTCTTTGCAGTGAGGGGGCACTGCTTGGACAGAAACGCTTGAGTGTTGCTTAAAGCGCCTGGCTGCATTTTCCAGTTGACAGTTTAACCGCAGGGAACTGCAGGCTAAATTCAATACTGACCTCTCTTTGTTGGGGCACGTCCTGTGGGACCTGAGGGAAACCCACAGCCCCTGTGGTGTGTGGACGTTTCTTTTGCTCCTGGCCATGCTCACCCCAGGGATAAAGATAAATCGCAGTGTTTAATTCCCCAGTCACCATCTAGAGCTTCTCACAAAGGCTGCTTTATTTGGAGAGGAGAAAACCCTCTCTGTCTGTTAGTAAGACAGGGTGCCGCTGGAGGGGAAAGCAACTTGGCATCTGTGTCTCGGGCTGTCTGGTGGGATCTTCTGCCAGGGCCTCCAGGATTTGCTGGGACCCTGACAATGCCAGTGTTAAGTGTGGGGTCAGACCGTGGATTTCCGCTGGAACTCTGGGGAACTCTGAGTGCAGTTTCTGCCTCCTATACACATACACATAGCTGTGCTCATTCACACACACCCACACACGCACGTGCACACACAGAGTCATGGCTTGGGCAGCAAAAAAAAAAGTACATTTATTGCAGGAGAGCTGAGGGGCATCAAGAGCCCCATTCAAGTAGATTGTATTGATGTGCTTTAAAAAGAAATACACACTTCCCTTCTTTTTAAAGCTATTTTTTAAACGTTACCCTTGACTGCACTGGGTCTTTTGTTGTGACGCACGGGCTTCGCATTGCAGTGCTTCTCCTGTGGTAGAACATGGGCTGCACGGCGCGCGGCCTCGGTGTTTGCCCCACAGGCTTAGTTGCCCGTGGCATGTGGGACCTTCCCAGAGCAGAGGTAGACCCATGTCCTCTGCGTTGGCAAGTGGACTCTTAACCATTGGACCACCAGGGAAGTCCTGATGTGCATCTTTCTGACACTGAGTCTCACGCTACATGGAGAGTGTGCACTCTTTCGTGGGGAACTTTTAGGCCTTGTTTACTTTCTTCCCATGTGTCGAACACCAGGTGCTGAGATCGGGGCTAGAAAACAGGAACCAGCTCTGGCCCTCTTGGTGCTTATAGGCTTGTCATATAGAGATGGACAGAGAATCAAAACTATACAAATTTATGACAGTTGTGACAAGGCTTATAAATGACATTTTTCTCAGCTAATCATCACCACAGCTTGTGAACTCAGGTACTGTGTTATGCCCATTTTACAGATGCATCTCAAGAGGTCTCAAAAGTTGACCCAAGTCCCCTCTCCAGTTCTGCTCAGAAGTGGTTCTAGAGTTGCTTCTTCATTGAAATAAGAATCTGTGCACACCCAGGACAGTCTCAGAAATGCATGACTTTGGGGCTTCTAAGAGGCAGGTTCAGGAAAACACCATACAGTATTTGCCAGATTATTTTTCCTGACCCTAATTTCATTCCAGGGCTTGAGTAGAAAGCCCAGCAAAAAACATCACACCCTCCTCTATAGCTTTTGTTTCTCAGTGTGATTTTGGAATAATTTTTTTTTTCCCTCCTTACGTTTATCTGCTCAGGCTAGTCATTCATCATCTTGCATTGCTCTCCTCTCCTCTCCGCCTTCAGATTGGGGAGGTTCTGGAAGTGATTAGGCTGTTGTAAATCAGCTTTTATGATGTGTGCGTCACCGATAAGCAGTGCGGAAAGCAGGAGTCAAGGAACTCCACTCCTCTTGCCCTGACAATTATCCCAGTAATGAAATTTAAATTTAAAAAAAAGTGACTGAAAAGTACGATGCTTGGCAGAATAGTTTCTCGGTAGGCATATCCAGTGTTTAAATCGGGCTCTTTAATGAGAACACTGCATTATTTTTACACCATTTTATTGAATTATAACACACATAAGGTAAAGCAAACTAACATTTAAACTGCACTTCAAGAAATTTTTACATATGCATTCTTTTACAGTCATCACCCAGATCTAGGTGCAGAACATTCCTGTGCCTTGAATATCTCAACCCATTCTCCTGACCTCTTCCCCGCAGACAGCCTCAGCCTCTTCTTGAACTTCACGTAAATGGAATTGTACTGCGTGGACCCTTGTGTCTGTGGGCATTTTCTGTGAGATTCATCCATGTTGTCCAGTGTAGATATTCATCCTCATTGTGTAATATTCTATTACAGCATAGTTTTTCAACTGGGGGAGTATTGACATCGGGGGCTGGATAATTCCTGGCTGCGGGGACTGTCCTGTGCATTATAGGGTGTTCAGCAGCATCTCTCTGGCCTCTACCCACTAAATGCTGATAGTGTCCCCTGCTGCTGCTGCTAAGTCACTTCAATCATGTTCGACTCAGCAACCCCACAGACCGTGGCCCAACAGTCTCCCCTGTCCATGGGATTCTCCAGGCAAGAATACTGGAGTGGGTTGCCATGCCCTCCTCCAGGGGATCTTCCTGACCCAGGGATCAAACCTGAGTCTCCTACGTCTCCTGCATGGGCAGGAGGTTCTTTACTACTAGTGCACCTGGGAAGCCCCAGTAGTGTCCCCGATCCCTAGTAATTTCCCCTAGAACTGAAAACCATTGCATCATATCACTGTACTAGAATCTTAAGAAACTTTTTATACGGAAATAACTTCAAACTTGCTGAATTGCTGAAACAATAGAACAAACAATACCCATAATGTATTTACCTATTTTGTTAACAGTTTACCCGTTTGGTTTATTATTTGCACTGTCTTGCACACACACATATGCACACACATACACACAATGTATTTCTGAACCACTTGATAGCAAGTTGCATCTATCTTGGGCATTTACTACCATATCCTTCCATATGTATTTCCCAAGAATAAGTTTCTTCTCAAACATGCTCCCAATTATCAGTTAACCACAGAAAATTTAACATAATGCATTGATCAGTTAGCCCTATGTCCCAATTTTTGGCATTTAGGAGAAATTATCCGTTACAGTGTTTATTTTTGCTTCAGTGCAGATTCCAGTCCAAGATTAGGGATTGTATAGTTGCTGTGGTTCCTTAAGATCCTTTAGTCTAGAACGTTGACTCATTCTTTGTCTTTTATGATACTGGACTTTCTTTAAAAAAAAAAAAAAACAGTGCTTTTTCTTCTTCATAGAATAGTCCTCATTTGGGGCTTGTCTGGTCTTTCCTCCTGCGTCCATTCAGGGTGTGACTGCAGCAGGAGTGTGTCCTCCAACCGGAGGGGCATGATGTTGATGGAAACTCTTTGGTAATGGAGGTAGTCAAGAGTGTTGCCTGATTTCTCCTTGCAGAGTTACTAAATTTTGCCTTACAGAGGATAAGCAATATGTGGGGAAACATTAACACCACGCAAGTATCCTGCTCCCCAAGCAAAATTTACCCAAGTTGAGCAGATTTCACATCTTGCACAAGCCAGTCTTTACCTACAATAGTTGGAACATGATGATCTTCCGAATCCCGTACTCTTTCTGTATGTGCACTGCATTCCGTTGTACACAAAACACACTCTTTCCCCCATTGATTTATTGGTGTTTTTACTTGCTATCAGTATGGATTCAAGAATTCTAATTGTTCCAGTGGTTTATAAGTCATTACAGTTTTAATGCTCAAATTGCTCCGCTTTGGCTGGTGGGATCCCTTTGAAGCTGAGACCTGTGTTCTTCTGAAAACCGACCCCCTTCGTTTTTCAGTCTTAAACACTTCCTTACCTTTCATAACATAACAAGATGTTCCATGCTCATCTTTGTCCTTCCTTCCTCCAATCCTGGAATTAGCCATTTCTCTTAAAAAGTCCTGTCTAAATCCTTATAATGGGGAAAGTAGACAGTACCACAATTTATTTATCCTTTCTCCTGTTAACTGACATTTAAATTGTTTCTGGTTCTGGACTAATATAAGGAAAGCTTCACTGACTATGCACCCTTGTGCATTTTTTGGACCCATAAACTGATTTCCACTGGGCATGTAATCAAAAGTGGCAATGGAAAGTTACAGAACAACAAGGACAGGGAACCGTATTCAGTATCTTATAGTAACCTGCATTGGAAAAGAATTATATATTAGACTATATAATTTATATATTTATATATATTCTATCTATGTGAAGAATCTAGAAAGAATTTATATATATGAAACAATATTTAACTGAATCACCTTGCTAAATACCTGAATCATTGTAAATCAATTATACTACAATTTAATAAATAAATAAAAAGAAAGCATAGAATCTCCACTCTGGTTATATACCCAACAGAAATGAGTACACTAAGATCGCCAAAAAAAGTAACACAAGTATTTAAAGCAACTTATTCATAATTCATATATATATATATATATATACACACAGACATACATATATGTATGTATATTTAGTTTTGAGCTTCCTAGGTGGCTCAGTGGTAAAGAATCCGCCTGCCAATGCAAGAGACGCAGGTTTGATCCCTGGGTTGGCAGGATCCCCTGGAGAAGGAAATGGCAACCCACTCTAGTATTCCTGCCTGGGAAATGCCATGGACAGAGGAGCCTGGCAGGCTCCAGTCAATAGTGTCACAGAAGAGTTGGACATGACTCTGCGACTAAAATAGCAACAACATATTTAGCTTTAGTAGATATTGCTTCCCAGTGGCACTCGTGGTAAAGAGCCTAACTGCCAGTGCACCAGACGGAAGAGATGTGAGTTCGATCCCTGGATCGGGACGATCTCCTGGAGAAGGAAATGGCAACCCACTCTAGTATTCCTGCCTGGGAAATGCCATGGACAGAGGAGCCTGTCAGGCTCCAGTCAATAGTGTCACAGAAGAGTTGGACATGACTTTGCGACTAAAATAGCAACAACATATTTAGCTTTAATAGATATTGCTTCCCGGTGGCACTCGTGGTAAAGAGCCTAACTGCCAGTGCACCAGACTGAAGAGATGTGAGTTCGATCCCTGGATCGGGACGATCTCCTGGAGAAGGAAATGGCAACCCACTCCAGTATTCTTGCCCGGGAATCCCAGGGACAGAGGAGCCTGGCGGGCTACAGTCCTTGGGGTTGCAAAAAGTCGGACGTGACTGAGCATACAGACACAGATACTGCTAGATAGTGTTTCACAGTGCTCATAACATTAGTTTTGTGAAGGGAGAGAAAGTCGTTGGCCCCCTAGGTGGGGAGAAATAATCAGTGGCAGGGGTTATAATGGGCCAGTACAATTCAAGGACATGTCACCTGTGACCAGAAATGACAGAATTGCTATTCTTTTTCATTGATAATGATCAAGAAATGCTGAGATTTTGCCACCTGGTCCATTCTTAAACTGCTTATTTTAGAAAGAGTGCTATTTTTAAATGGACAAAATGGAAGTTACTGAAGTCTAGAATCTCCTCCTACCTTCAAATTGCTCTAGAATTGCTATTCTTTTTCATTGATAATGATCAAGAAATGCTGAGATTTTGCCACCTGGTCCATTCTTAAACTGCTTATTTTAGAAAGAGTGCTATTTTTAAATGGACAAAATGAAAGTTACTGAAGTCTAGAATCTCCTCCTACCTTCAAATTGCTCTTAGTCTCAATGATGGCAGTGACAGCACATCAGGATTGCAGGCCTCCTGCTGTTCAAGAGCGTTAGGATCACTGCTTGCCCCCATCCCCACCCCAGAGTCCTACTGACATCTCTGACTGCTAGGTGTCCATTTGGAATCTTGGAACAGCCATCTACTAAACAGCCTGAGAGGATAAATATCCCTCTGTCTACTTCCAGGAAGTCAGTTGGTTTTCAAGATATCTAGGATAGAGGCCAAGGGACAGCAGGCAGACCAGGAAATCCTGGAGGCTAAAGATGAAAGTGAGGTGGTCCAGTACTATGGGACTCGGCTGTAGGCTCAATGTTGCTAGGAAGTACTTGGGCATGGCCCTGCCTCTGAAGCTTAAAGGTTCTTTGTCCAGAGAACTTATAGATCATGATTAGAACCAAAGAGGTGATTAAAGCACTTTGGAAAGTGAAATTCTGAACAGAGGAAACATTGTAAAAAAAAAGATACACCGATAGGCTCCTAAGTAATTTTGATGAAACTTTGGAGGCATGACTAGTCAAAAAAATAATAATAATAATACTTTTTAACCAGGTGCCCCCTCTAGGTGGACGCTGGCCCACTGTGGAGTGGGGAGAGCCCTCCCTTCTGCATACTTTCTGAGCAAGCTTTTGTGCAGAGTACAACTGTGCGACAGTTTGCAGCGACCCTGGTTAGATGACGGTTTCGGTGACCCGTGGTGACGGAATCCTCATCGCTGCACATTTGTATTAACCTCCATGAACCTCTCCTCTGTCTCCCTCAGGCCTCTCCGCGGATGGTGGCGCCAAGCGCCAGGAGCACCTCTCTCGGTTTTCCATGCCAGATCTCAGCAAAGACTCTGGGATGAATGTGTCCGAGAAGCTGAGCAACATGGGCACGCTGAACTCGTCCATGCAGTTCCGCAGCGCCGAGTCGGTTCGCAGCCTGCTGTCCGCCCAGCAGTACCAGGAGATGGAGGGCAACCTCCACCCGCTCAGCACCCCGATCAGGTACAGAGACCTGCAGGCACACGGAAGGATGCATCAGAGCTTTGATTTCGATGGGGGGATGGCGGGCAGCAAGCTGCCGGGGGCAGAGGGCGTGAGGATCCAGCCCATGAGTGAGCGCACACGGAGGAGAGCCAGTTCGCGCGACGACAACCGCCGCTTCCGGCCTCACCGGTCTCGGCGATCCCGACGCTCTCGCTCAGACAACGCCCTCCACCTGGCCGGCGAGCGAGAGGCCCTCTCACAGTTAAAGGAGAGACCCCCCCTGAGAGCCAGGGAGGACTATGATCAGTTCGTGCGCCAGCGGAGCTTCCAGGAGAGCCTGGGCCAGGGGTCCCGGCGGGACCTGTATGGCCGGTGCCCCCGGACCGTGTCGGACCTGGCTCTGCAGAATGCCTTTGGGGAGCGCTGGGGCCCCTACTTCGCTGAGTACGATTGGTGTTCCACCTGCTCCTCCTCCTCCGAGTCTGACAATGAGGGCTATTTCCTAGGAGAACCCATCCCCCAGCCCGCCCACCTGCGATATGTCACCAGTGATGAGTTACTGCACAAATACAGCTCCTACGGCCTCCCCAAGGCTTCCACGCTAGGTGGCAGGGGACAGTTGCACAGCAGGAAAAGACAGAAGAGCAAAAACTGTATCATTTCTTAATCCAGTTGGGGGTCAGGGAGTGGGGGAAGACGGGAACTAAGAATGTAGATTCAGAAACTTGCACTGTTGGAAATTTTGAAGCGCTTTGGGGGTGGGGGGTTCCAGGGAGAGATGAGAGGAGCTCTCCCTTGATGGAGGCAAGGTTACCTATTGACTCCATAGGTAGTCACAGTTCTTGGCATGTTGAACATTATTTGCACATTTCACTTTGGAAACGCTGTAGGCTCAAAGGAGGCCAGGGTTGGTCACCTCTTTCTCCAGCCGTCTGTGTTGAGTTGCCACTGGCAAGATGGCAAAATTGTTTCCTGCTCGCTTATATATATATACATACACACACACACACACACACACACACACACACACACACACACACATATATATATATATATAGCCTCTCTGGTTTTCTTCCTTTTAGGACCCCTTTTCCAGTAAGTAATTTGTTTATTAGCCAGGTCCCCACACTAAGTTATTTACATGTCCATTGTAAATGCAATGTAAATGAGAGTTCTGATAAAATATTTTTGTATTTTGTAATATCAAAGGAATTTCTATATCGTAGGACTCAGTGGAGCCTTGCATGCACGTCTAGCATTGTCTTTTGAGTAGTATTACTGGGTGGTCCAGGACCACTTTTTTTTTCTTCTTCTTTTTTTCTATACAAATTTGTTACATGTCAGTGAGACCTTTTTCAAAGGACTTTATTCAATTTGGCTTTTTGTGGCTAAAAAGAAATCACAAATTACCTATTACACCCAAAGCATTTGATGCTCCATCCATCTTAAGGAGCCATCCTTAAGTCTGCTCCCACCCTCAGTAGAATCTCTTCTCTACAAAGTGATAGTAATTTTTTTTTAAATTTATAATTGCCAATGTAACTTCTGCCAATTAGAAAAACCAACCAGTGTCAGTCGAGTTCCGTGAGAAATGCCATCCCCACTGGAAACACTGACGTTGCTCACCATTGATCTGTCCTGTGGGGAAAACAAAAGTGACTGTGAGTGGTGCCGTTGTGTGATGTCAGCATGACATTGTTTTGAGTGTGGCATTATTTCCTGGTGCTTGTTTCCTGGATTGTATTATCCGCTTTCCTTTACCAAGGCAGACAGAACAGCTGCCTTAGCCTGACAACCGGTTGTCCTCAGCGCAAATGAACTTCAGCTTTGGGAAATTCAGGCCAGAAAGGTTCCGAGGGGCTCTGGGAGTGATGGTGCTTTCTAGGTCGTAGGTCATATGTGGAGATGGAGGGCCGCTTCCACCCGCTCAGCACTCACGTCAGGTACACAGACCTGCAGGCGTGGAAGGATGCGTCAAAGCTTTGACTTCGAGGGGATGGCAGGCAGCAAGCTGCCGGGGCCGAAGGGCACAAGAATCCAGCCCACAGATCAAGGGTAGAGGCTGAAGGGGAATATGAAGGAAAGTCAGAGCAAAGAAGAACTTCCAGAAATGAAGTATAGGAGAAGTGAGAACCACCTTTGGACACCCCCTGGTGCTGGTGGGGGGAAAAAAAAAAACAGTTTAACTCATTCTATAACCAGAGTATCTGGGTTGCCTAGAAAGATTGAGCCACTCAGGAGATTTTGTGTTATGGTTCTGGAAAACAGATGTTGCTGAAAGAGAGGTTTCCGTTTTGAACTTTGGGGACCGTCGGTCAGATAGAAAATGAGCTCACAAGTGAGTGTGCTTAAAGAAGACATTTAACGGTTGTGTTGTTTATAGTGAAATAAAACCTCCTACCTAGCTTCGGTTACAAGTGAAGCGCTTGCTTTTACTTCCATTCTCCTCCTTCCCTTCATGGATTGTGGATGATATAATCCATTGGGGGACCCACCTGTAGTGAGATGTACTGTCAGTGTGGTGTACAGTGTATCTCAGTGGCCATCTGCCATGGTGAGGTGAGCGTGGTCTCTTTTCAGTATAGTAGTTAATATTTCCTAGTGTTTTTCTATGCAGAGGATGTGGACAGTGGCTTTTTAGACACCATCCCACATGGGTCTGGGGAAGGAAGGCTGTAAAGGATGTGGAAGTGGCACTCCATTCAGGATGTATTAAAATAATTTGCTTTTATATGACATTTGTCATTGTCACTGATGTTTTTGAAAAAGCGATGCAAATGTTGGTTGTGGCTGTTTTCCGCATGCTTTCTTCATATCTAAATGCTTCATTAATTATCCAAGCCTCTGGAGAATTAACTCTATTAAGTTTGTATAGTGAGTTTGTAAACTGCTTGGCAAACTGATAAAGACATAATGTATACCACCACGCTACCAACGTGGCAGGTTTCTGGTAGAAACCGGGCGAGTCGAATTTGGAGTTCTAAGTTTCTGGATTGATGAGAATAGAAAGTCATTTTGGAAAAAGAAAAGAGAGACAAAAAGTAGATTATTTAACTTAGCAAATAACTGAAAATAATGTCTGTCTTCTGTGGCCTGGAATCCGAGGAAAGAAATTCTCCTAGTAAACGCTGTTTTCTTAGTCTGTCCTTTTTAGAGTACCTTTTAACATTTCCCCCAGTGAGGCTTTGACCACCATCAGCAGAAAGAAGAAAGTGCCCTAGACACTGCAACTGAGCAGTATGCAAAGGGATGAGAGGACTAGGCAGTTTCAGATCTAGCCGCCCAGGGAACATCCATTAGCTGAACTGGTCAGAGCTGGAGGTGTGGTGAGATACAAGCCTCAGGGTCAGACAGTCGAAAAAGCAAGATCACCTCCATCTTGTCCACCACTGCAGACACCTCCTCCCCACCCGAGACGCAGCCAGGCACCCTGTGGAGATTGCTGGTAGAGGCCAGGTACATCCTCATCGCAAGGATGGAACCTCCAAGGGAATGCCCGAGAGAGGGCAGGTCGTCACTGTGTTGGGAATTCTGCCTCTTAGTGAAAACTTACACGTAACATCCCAGAATCCCATTCCTCAAAATTCAGCACATTCCTTTCTGAGGCCGGATCTGATCCTTACGTGATCATCACCAGGAGCTCTTACTTAGTCAAGCTTTCCTCCACAGCTGAGACTTGCAGTCGTCTCTTCTTAGATCATCATTTCATCTTTAATAGACTGTGTTTAGAAAAGTATATCTTTTCCCTGTTTATTTTTTTCTCTCATGCTTTGGTTTGGTTTTTCTTCCTACCTCTCCTCATATTGATGATCTTATCCTTTGGATAAAACCACACTTTAGCATTCATTTCATTTCCTGTTGCTGCTCAGTTCATTGGCAACAGAACTGGCCCTTTCCCAAGTTAGAAATCAGTGACAGTTTTCTGAATGGCCCTGCCGTGCCTATCAACCTTGATACTATGAGCAAGTTTCTTAGCAGGCTGGTGGCATTCAGGTAGCCTTCCATCTGTCATAGCATTCTGGGATTTCTACCAAGTGTGAAGATAGGTGAGGTCAGGGAAACCAAAAACATACTTCTCAGTTTTTCCCAATGTTCAAGGGTGGGGATGGTTTTTAGAGGTGGTTGTTTGACCCCGTCCACCTATATTCACCTTCTGTCCACCCTCCGCCAGCCCCACAAACAAGCAGTTTGTCATTTCTCATATGGGAACTGAGGCTAGCTCTTTTTCTTCCCCTTGTCCCATTCTATAGGGTGTTTCTTCAATACAACAAGATTATATTTTCCTCTTTTGCAATAGCTTTCTGCTTCTTGGGTACCACTAGTCATTGTTGAGTTCAGGTGGGCCTGTCTCTGCCATACCTATAATGTGGGCAGATAGAACCAGGGTACTCCTTCAGAGAGCGTGAATGCAGCCTCAGAAATCTTTGCAACACTTTAGCCAGCCAGGACCAGTTGATCCGAATGGATTTGCTTTGTCTGATAACAAATCTTACTTATGAACTGATTCTTCCTTGTGTTTCTACCCTGGGCTCTTTTGCCATGTTCCCAAAACAGTTCACCAGCTATTCAGGAAGCATCATCCATAAATCACTGTGCGATGCCAATCCCTTTGCCCCTGTATTGCAGATGCTAAAGGAGGCTGACTTCTTTAGACTAAACAGAAATCTCTTTGGCCTCCTTTTCCATTTTCGGATTCTTGGCCCCTTTTAAGCAATCTGTGTTTGCCATTTCGCAGAGGTAAGATAAGAGTCCATCCCATTCTTTTCTAGTCCCACCTTCTAATAAAGAACACAAATACTTAAATTCCAAGGAGAAGTGCTCTTTGCATATTTCTCTCTAACAGAAACCAGATGCTAATGCGTAAGAAGGAGGATCTGTCTTTGACAAAGGAAAGTGGACCTTGAAATCAGTACCTATAATGTGGGCAGATAGAACCAGGGTACTCCTTCAGAGAGCGTGAATGCAGCCTCAGAAATCTTTGCAACACTTTAGCCAGCCAGGACCAGTTGATCCGAATGGATTTGCTTTGTCTGATAACAAATCTTACTTATGAACTGATTCTTCCTTGTGTTTCTACCCTGGGCTCTTTTGCCATGTTCCCAAAACAGTTCACCAGCTATTCAGGAAGCATCATCCATAAATCACTGTGCGATGCCAATCCCTGTGCCCCTGTATTGCAGATGCTAAAGGAGGCTGACTTCTTTAGACTAAACAGAAATCTCTTTGGCCTCCTTTTCCATTTTCGGATTCTTGGCCCCTTTTAAGCAATCTGTGTTTGCCATTTCGCAGAGGTAAGATAAGAGTCCATCCCATTCTTTTCTAGTCCCACCTTCTAATAAAGAACACAAATACTTAAATTCCAAGGAGAAGTGCTCTTTGCATATTTCTCTCTAACAGAAACCAGATGCTAATGCGTAAGAAGGAGGATCTGTCTTTGACAAAGGAAAGTGGACCTTGAAATCAGTCATCTGAGGATTTCATGCCAGAAGGGTTGCTCTCAGCAACTGTTTAGCACCTTCAGGGCTTAGAAAAGGACTCTGCGGACAGCATTCCAGGTACAGAACTCAGCCAAGCCTCCTCTGCCAATCTTGAAGGCAGTTCCAGATTGCTGCCTCTTGAGGTATGTTTCTTAAAGCATGAGAGACATGGAAATGAAGAGAATTTTGTCTTGCCTCCAGTGGTCAGTCCCTTTGGGGCTTCAGCAGATACCAGAGCCTGTTTGACCACTCGGAAGCAGTCATCAAGGTTAGAGTTGAAAAAAGATTGCAATCTTTTTCCATTTTCTCAAAATAGAAGTCCCTTCAATACAAGACTCCCAGAAAGCGTGACTTACTGTTGGGGGCTATACTAGTTTATAAGCTTACTTCCTGCTTATAACTTTCCCCAGACTAGCTTTTCCCAACAGGAATCTAACATTGTGTTAGAAATTACTTCTCTGGTTTAGATACAGAATCCATGAGCGGGTAAGGGGAGTGTCTTATTCTATCCTGAGAGTTTGAGATGTCCCTCACCCTGCCAAATATTTGGCCATTGATGTTCCATAGGTCACTGACCAGGCCTTTTTAAATGTTTTGGAGAGAATTACTCAAGCCTTTCTAGTTAATTTCCATGTTTCTCCGTAAAGTATTTGGTTCTATCCTGGACCCTGACTTCGCATTCTAAGGCCTGTGGGTCCTCCTTTTTCCCTAGCAGATGAGGACCTCGGCAGTTCTCCTGCTCCTAAACGCATTCTTTCCTGTACAGGATCATTTTGTCCATCTTCTGCTTTAATTCCAAGCGCGTAAACAAAACCTCAAAGGGCCCGAAAAGGTAAGGCACGCCAGAGTCTGTGTTGTGTGTTGGGTGTCAAGCTATTTGTGAAGAAGGTCTGCAGTGGACCTTTGGTGTGGGCTCTGCCAGAGACTGTTGTGAACACTTTGCTTGAGATCCGTGCCCTGTGAAATGGATATGATGTTTTACTGATGTCTGTAATACATTTGTAAACTTCCAATAAAATTTGAATAAAAGAAATGTTGCCGTTCTTCTCAGTCTTCCATTACTTTCTAGGTTTTTGGGAAGTCTTTGCCTTTGAGCAGCTCAGCAAAAGAATAGAGAAGCTGCAGATGTCAGGAGAGGTGAGATTTGCTATGAAAGATGAACCTGATTGTTCAGATCAGGATTTCTCAACCTGGGCATTATCTGCATTTTGGTCCAGTCCATTCTTTGTGGCATAGAACCATCCTGTGTATAGTAGGATGTTTAACAATATTGCTGACCTCTACTTATAAGACGCCAGTAGCACCCTCCCTCAAGTTGTGACAACTAAAAGTGTTTGCTCACATCACACCCATTAGGGTATTTTTTAAAAAACGAAGAAGGAAAAAGAAAATAACAAGTATGGGCATGGATGGGGAGAAACCGGAACACTTTTGCACTATTGGTAAAAATATAAAGCAGTGCATCTTCTGTGGAAACAGTATGGGAGTTCCTCAAAAAAATAAGAAAACAGAACTACCATATGATCCAGCAATTATGCTCCTGGGTATATACCCAAAATAATTGAAAACTGGGCTTCAAAGAGATAATTAGTACACCTGTGTTGATAGCATTATTCACAATAGCTAAAAGAGGCAACCCAAATGTCCGCTGATGATGAATGGATAAGCTAAATGTGATCCAAACATACAATGAATTGTTCTTCATCCTTTGAAAGGCAGGAAATTATGACACATGCTGCAACATGGATAAACTTGAGGACCCTAAGCTGGGTGAAATAAGTCAGTCACAAAAAGATGTGTGTCATTCTGCCTTTATAAGCTACCTAAAGTAGTTAAATTCACAGGCACAAAGTGAAAAGGTGGTTGCCTTGGGCTGATAAGAGCTCATGGGAAGATCTTTGAGTATACATTTTCTCTTTCCAAGATGAGAATTCTGGAGATTTGTTGTACAGCAATGTAAGAGTACTTATTGCTAAACTGTACGTTCAACAGTGGCACATTTTATGTTATCTTTATTTTACCATGATTAAAAAAAAATCTCCACCCTTAGCTGAGTGTCCCCTGAGGACAGAAAGCACTGCTGGTTGAGAACCACCAGTTAAAATGCTTTGTACTTTCTTAGTATCTTCATTCCTTGAGGATTCTTGAAACTGACTTCAACCCTGAGCCACACAGTTAATTTTCACTTATTAGCAGGAATTGAAAACAGCAGATGGCTGAAAATATTTGTATTTGCTTCTAAGCAAATAATAAGTGGATTGTGTGAAGAGTTCTATGCATGGCTGTTTTCTGGTTAGGATGCTATTAATACTGTCTGGGAGCCAAGACCAAAGCAGCATGTAAATTAGATTTCCCCATGTCTGATTCACAACATTTGGGAGCTGCTGGATACTGCAATATTGTTTATTCATTCACTCAGCAAATGTTATTGAGAACCTGCTCTGTGCTGGGCACTTAGAAAATAGCAGTATATACAAAGCAAAGATCCCTATCCTAAAGAAGTTTGCGAACTTGACTTTCTACTAGATGAGAAATCTGGAACAGTAAGTAGTCCCACCCCCCTAAGCACGACGACTTGGGAGCTGCAGATGGGAGTTACTGTAAGCCCTTCTGAGAGCCTTTGGATGAAGGCTTTAGGCAGTGACTGTGTTAGTTCTGCTCACACACCCTCCTGAGGAGCATGCCCATCAGGCAACCATGGTTTCACTACATGAGTCCCTTCTTCCTATGCCTCAACAAAATGATAGGAATCAAGAACGGCAGCCAACCCATAATCTGTAAGTGACCTAGCACGACGTTGTAAAGTGGTCCAATCAGCTTCTCTCTCTCAAGGTAAATTAAGAAATTCCGTGTAAATTGGCACAGCCCCTGTGGAATACAGTATGGAGATTCCTCAAAAAACTACAAATATAGTTGCCACATGATCCTACAGTCCCATTCCTGGGCATATATCTGGAGAATATTGTAATTTGAAAAGACAGATGCTCTGCAGCGTTCATTGCAGCACTGTTTACGATAGCCAAGACTTGAAACCAACCTAAATGTCCGTGGGCAGAGGAATGGATAAAGAAGGTATGGTATACACTGCTATAAAATGGATAACCAACTGTGTGGCACATGGACCTACTGTATAGCACGTGAAACTCTGCTCAAGGTTATGTGGCAGCCTGGATGGGAGGAGAGTTTGGGGGACAATGGATAAGTATATATGTATGACTGAGTCCCTTCACTGTTCACCTGAAGCTACAACAACATTGTTAATTGGCTATACTCCACTACAAAACAAACAGTTAAAAAAAAGAAACTGGTGACAATGCACAAATCATAGTCAAATTTGCTACTAAAGAAAATTAATGCAATTTTTAAAGGTGTGGTATCTATACAGAATAAAATATTACTCATCCATAAGAAAGAGTGAAATAATGTCATTTGCAGCAACATGGATGGACCTAGAGATTATCATACTGAGTGAAGTGATTTAGACAAAGACAAATACCATCTAATGTCACATGTGGAATCTAAACGATGACACCAATGAACTTACCTATGAAACAGACTCATCGACGTGGAGAGCAGACTTGTGATTGCCAAGACGGAGGGCAAGATGGAGGGAGGATGGATTGGGAGTTTGGGATAGGCAGATAAAAGCTATCATATGTAGAATGGATGAACAAGGCCCTATTGTATAGCGCAGGAAAGTATATTTAGTATCCTATAATAAACCATCATGAAAAATGAAAAATAATGGATGTGTGTATGTGTGTATGTATATACATGTATGTATGTGTAACCGAATCACTTTCTGTACAGAAATGAACACAACATTGTGAATCAACTGTACTGCAATAAAATGAAAACAAAAATTCCAAGAAGCAGTGGAGGTGAAGCTAAGAGAATGTGTCGGGAGAGTGGGCTGGTGGAGTCAGGTCAGTGCACATCACGATAAAATGAAGGATGTGAAGGATGAGGAAGGAGAAGATGAGGAAAGCAGATGAAGCTGAGGAAGGCAGAAGCTCCAGCTGAGAACAGGTCCAGGAGCCAAGGTGGACACGAGCACAGAGACATGAAATGACCCCGAGGAACTGGTCCCCACGACTCCCTCGCCTCCACACAGGTGCCAGTTCCTTTTTTGGAGGTGCTGCTCTAGGATTACTGCAGGATTTTGGTCCTTCACACACTCCCTGTGTTTATGTATTATTACATTACATATCTGCGCAAGCTGCTCTTTGCACTGGAGTGTTCCTCGCAACCCTAATTCAGCCATGAAGGATGAATTCTGAATGCCAGCTACAACACCTTTTGTTTTGCCCCACTCCCCTTTTGTTTTCAGTCCCATCTCAACCATTTGCTAGTTGTGTCATCTTGGGAAATGTCCGTGTCCTCTCTGTTGTCCCAGGTTTTATCTAACAAACGTGAGGATAGTGGGATTGTCGTTTGGGTTTATTGGAATAATGCACGTGAAGCTGTTGGCACTGTGTCTGCCATTGTAAGAGCTTGAAAAATGTTAGTGGTGGTGGTGGTTGCTGCTGCCACTGTTTTTACTACTATTATCCCACCCAAAGAGAAAGGATGGCAGAAACTGGATATCATTAGTATCTTACCTGAGAGTGTTCATTGTCTTCTAATGTAAGCATTTAATAGGTGCTGCTATTATTATTATTATCAGACACCCCAGAAAGGCCTGAATCTTGACAGTAGTTAAGAAATGCCTACAGAGTTAATAGGCAGAACCTCTCTGATTCTGATTCAGTGGATCTGGACTCGAACCCCAGCGTCTGCTTTTGAAAGCTGCACTGGGTCTTCATTGCTGTGTGCAGGCTTTCTCTAGTTGTGGTGAGCAGACTTCTCTCTGTGGAGCGTGAGCTCTCGGCACATGGACTCAGCAGCTGTGTTGTTCAGTCGCTAAGTCGTGTCCACTCTGTGTGACCCCATGCACTGCAGCACACCAGGCTCCCTTGTTCTCCACTGTCTCCCAGAGTTTATTCAAAAGCATATCCACTGAATCAATGATGCTATCTAACCTTCTCTTTCTCTGCTGCCCCAGTAGTTGGGATGCAAGGCCTTGGTGGCTCCGTGACATGTGGAATCTCCTGGACCAGGAATTGAACTTGAGTCCCCTGCATTGGCAGATGGGTTCTTAACCACTGACCCAGCAGGGAAATCCCAGAATCTGCTCCTTCAGCATGACCCTCCATTTCAGTCTGATGTAGCTAGGAACAGGTCTCCCAAGCCCACTCACTCCTAAAGAAGCTGAGTCACAAGCCCTTTGGTCAGGATGGAGAGATCTGAGCCTGGAGTTGAGAATCCAGTTTTGAAGGCTCTCAGGTATATTCACTCTTGCCTAGGAGTGACAGTCTTCAAACAAAGAAATTTAGTTCAACTGACTTTACTTTTTCTCAGAGATATATATCGCTTTTATCAAAGAGATATATGTAGTCATGCACAGCATTGAAGAAGAGGGTGAGCTTATTATGCAAAGTGTGGTCTGGCTGCTCATTACCTAAAAGCCTGTACTTGAGACGCTAGGTTGGTGGGAAGAAAGTTTGCTTTATCTAGGAGTCTGGTAATAGCAAGGGGAAAGGGCAGACATGTCCAAAGGCCGAATCCACCCCTGACCCCTCCACCGACAGTCAGTGGGTGAGAGTTTTAGAGGGAAGTTTCAGGGGTGTACAGGCAGAGGGAAGGGGCTACAGGCAGAGACAGCACCGATGAAACTGCTCATCGGTGGTTTGACCAGTGCCATCTTGATTCAAGTATAATTAATCTTCAGTTGCAGGGTCAGTTTGTTTCCATTTGTTTGAGGCCATTTCTCAGAATTGTGGCAGCTTATGTCATGGCTATAGTCTGGTCATCAGGAGTTAGCTTCTTCCACCTAGTGGGAGTTTCATTATCTACAAAACAGCTCAAAGGATATGGCCCAGAATAGTATCTGTAGCCATTGAGGAGGAACTAAAGGTTCTTGATTTTGCTTAACAGGTAAATTATTATTTTGTCTTGTTTGCCTGTTTTCCTTTGTGTCTGCTTTTTCTCACTTCTCTGGTTAATTTTATCCTTTGACCAAGGTTTTTTGTTTTTGTTTTTCTTTTTAACAGGCACAAGACAGGCAGAGGGCATAGGGATGGGAGTGGAGAAGGACTTTAGGGTCCTGCTCTGTTTCAAGCTAATTGTAAAATGCCGTCTAACAGTTAAGTTAGGATTAGAGAATTGCTACTATTGGCTCATGTAGCCAGTGGCTTTCACAGATCAAAATTACCTAGGTAGGTTATTAAATATCCAGAGTCCCTGGCCCCATCCCTGGAAAGTCTGATTCCGCAAAACCTGGGAAACTGAATTTTTCATAGACATCTAGGGCTCTGAGAAGACCTGTTAGGAAAAACTGCTCAGAGCTTCTCTCCTCATGGGGAATCCTTCATCTCCTGTGAGTGAGCCCTTCTGTGCTAAAAGCATGCAGCTTGTGTGACAGAGCTTCAGTCTGGAAGGGTCTCCTTCTCAAATGTTCATTCACCATATGTGTAAAGTACACAGGTTTCCTAATGGCCCAGATTGAAAAACATCAGCCTCTTTGGAAAACCAGTGTCAGTATCACTTCTAACCATAGCTGGTTTTGTCAGAGAGAGATGTCCAGGCAAGACACCAAGAAAGAAACCTTATGAGAAGATGCAGTAGAAAAATAAAGACAAGCACAGGTTGAAGTTTAGCCAGAAATGGTTAAGCCATTAAATGACAGTCGTTCTCAGCAGGAGAACAAATTACTCAACAAAATACTAGCAGATACTTGTTTTCCTGCTAGGCTGGCTGATTCTGGAGATAACACAGATCATCAGGGTTGATCTGTTTTATCAGATCAGGGTTGATGGGCAGCTTTGTACCATTAACACAGAAGTTAGCAAACACAGGAGACTGTAAGTACCAGAAAGTGATCCCAATAGCTAGAGGAATTTGGACCATAAAAGGCAATTGTCTCAGGCCACATACTTTGGATTTTAGGTGGTTGAAGCTTACTTCAAAGGAACTTGAGCATAATGGAAAGAGACAGAATTTATTTGAAGGGGACTATGTGTCTTGAAAGAATCAAGGGCAGCCCCTTCCTGAGAACTTGGAACTAGGAAGAAGAAAGCCACAAAGACCTCAGAAAAAGAATTTTATCCCAATTTTTAATTATCTTTTTCCCTTCAGTTGTCTTGATTGGCCCAACCCGGGTCACATGCTCATTCCTGGTTGAATCAACTGTTGGAGGAGATTGGGTGACTGCTTGGTGCCAGCATGCTGGTCAAGTGCTAGTTCTTGTGGGTAAGGAAAGAGTTTTCAGATAGAGAAAGTCATGGGCTGGACAGACACAACAAATTGTACCTCCTGTAACAACTCTCTTAGTAAGATCCCACGGGGAGGAACCAGGATTGTTATCTCTTAATTGTGTTTTTAAACAGCCAGGTACACCATACTTACTGAATTGGAGCAACCATCTCAAGTGAAAGTTTCTACCATTCTCCAGACCTAGGCCTCCAATTGGCCCAGTCTTAGCCAGGTATTACATTCAAAGAAGTACAATTCAGGAACCAAAAAATATCAATCAGTGTTTCAGACCTGTACTATCTCTGAAGGAAATTGTTAGAGGAAGCACACTGACTGAAACCGCCCACCCTGGCCAGGCACCATAGTAACCATTTGCATGAGTTGTTCTATGACGGGAGGTCCTGGTAAGGAACATGGAACTAATAAGCCACCACCAACCAGAAGAGTTCAGGAAAGGTCAAAAGGAAACACCACATGTCCGACCGCCTCCCAGAATCCTTCACTTTGGCATCCATCTTGGCTGAACAAGGCATGCACCACCAGGAAGGACTCAGAGTCAGAATGATTGGCTAAGGACAACCTGGAAACTAATCCCATCACCATAAAACCCATGACTGCGAGCCACATGGCAGAGCTGTTCTCCTGGGTTCCTAACCCTACTGCTCTCCACCCAGGGGCCCTTTCCCAATAAAATCTCTTGCTTTGTCAGTACATGTATCTCCTTGGACAATTCATTTCCGAGTGTTAGACAAGAGCCCTGTTTTGAGCCCTGGAAGAGGTTCCCCCTTTCTGCAACAAAATGGCAAAGGAGGAGATGAATTTTTTAATGCCTAGCAAGCATCTTACAATTCTCTCCATGGCTGCCCCTTTATTATTCTGTACACGGATGCCAGCTTTTCCCACCAGTTCTGTCTCTTCCACCCTGAAACATACTCTTTACACAGACTTTTTCTGTCTAGTAGTCCCTGTTCCCTCTCCTGTTCTTTATTATACAGATCCATCAGCTACTCTGCCCTGCTTTGTTTTTTCCTTTGCTTTACTAAATATCCAAACTCCCCGCATACTCTGCAGTCTCTGATACTAGATGAATTTTTTCTCTAAAATTGCAGGACCACAGTGGTCTTTTCATCTGACTTCATCGACTGTATGAATTCCATCCAGCTGGTGGCCTCAGACCAGGTAAGGGGCTGACTCTGAACGTCACCATATCTGTTCTTAGGGTCAGGGCCCGTAACCCAGGAAGCCTTTATGGCCAGGCCTCATACCTGACACTTCCCTGTCTGCAGCTCATTTTGTCTCAGATGTCCAGACACAAACACACAAGCCATGAGCGCTGGACAGCACTGCATAGTGTGCACATGATGAAAAAACAGTATGAAAGTCCAACCAAGTGATCATTCCACATCACCCCCCGCCCACCATGCCTTGCATCCAGCCCTTCAGACCTGCCATTCCATCCACTTAAAAACTCGTAGGTCCCTGCCTACCTTCCCTGATCTATCTGTTCTCGACCTGCCTGACTACTCCTCATTCTTCAGGGCTCAAATTACACCTCATCCTCCAGGATGGTCCTGGCCACTTGGCAATATGTATCTCTGCCTCGGGCTCCCTGGGACTTGTGAGTTTATGCTTCTTCCCCATTTCAGCATGTATCCCACAAGAGCCCAGGCATCCTAGCTATTTTTGCAGCCTCTTCCTCTGGGGCCTAACATATAGTAGAGCCTCAAAAAATATTTTGAAGGAATGTTAAAAGGCAGAAAAATTCCTGATTGAGTACATTAAGAGGGAGAAGCGAAAGCAGAGCTCAGCCTTCTACACTTGGATGTGTGCATTGCCTCCGCGGCTTCACGTTCCTTCTAAGATAAACGCTCCTATCTTCTGGATGCTGAGTTGCTGCAGGGCCAAATTTCACTCAAAGCTCCCCCTTCGTGCCTGTGGCTGTGATCAGGTTTGCATTACTGAATTTCCTCCCAAACTGGTTTTTTTTTTTTTTTAAAAAAATATATAAACCTCTAAGCATAGTGTTTTCCAGTTTCAAGGAGTAATAATGTCCTTGGACTCCACAAGGAAGCTATCAACATTTCAATTACTGTCAGCTCACAATGCAAAAACCCAAGTTAAGAGTTCATGCCATGGAATTATAATCAGTTTATGATTTAATGAAACAATGATCACTAGAAAGTGAAGGTTTAAGAACAGGCAAATCTATATTGATCTGGAAAATGCTCCCCAGGAATAAACTTATATTAGCAAATGGGATAAATTATAACATTTCAGTATTCTTCTTTCATGGGTCGAGTGCTAATTACATGACTGTTGTTGATTAGAAAATACGTCTGAACAAGCCTAGACAGAACCAGGGCACACTTAGTAGATAATAGAAATCTGCAGGCAAATTAGAAGTAAATGAGATGGTACAGTCCTTAATAAAAGCCCCAGTGGCAGAAGAAACACAGAGAAGGAAGTTGATGCTTTCTACCAGTAACAGAAAGTGAATCTAAAAAAGCAAATGTTATTCTAATTTTTCAGGTACAATCAAGTGTGCTTATTGTAAACAGGATCCCAGTGGACAGAGGTTTGCAAAGGCATACATTCAAAAGGTAGGTGATAAGACTTTTAGAGGCATTGAAACCAATTTAATTCTTCTACAATCTAGAGTTTTCTCTCATCTCTCTTTACTGAGATGGAAAAATAAACTTTATCCACTAAAAAAGTACAGGTGAAGAGGAAGTTTTCCTGACCAGTAAGAGAGATCAAAGGACTCTGAAAAGTGAAAGTGAAAATCACTCAGTCATATCTGACTCTTTGTGACCCTCACAGACTATACAGTCCATGGACTCTTCCAGGCCAGAATATTGGAGTGGGTAGCCTTTCCCTTCTCCCAGGGATCAAACCCAGGTCTCCCACATTGCAGGTGAATCTTTACCAGCTGAGCCACAAGGGAAACCCAAGAATACTGGAGTGGGTAGCCTATCCCTTCTCCAGCAGATCTTCCTGACCCAGGAACTGAACCAGGGTCTCCTGCATTGCAGGCAGATTCTATACCAACTGAGCTATCAGGGAAGCCTGCAGGGCTCTGAAGTCAACATTAAATTCCTCTGTCCTAGAAACAGGGAGAACTAACTATATTCCTTTCATTTCCTAATTATTCCCAGATAGCCCAGGAAGAAAATTGTCTCATTTATTTGCAAAATCTATCCTGTAATCTCATCTATCAACTGTTTCAAAGTTGTTTTTCAGTTCTGCAGAATGATGATTCAAGGGGCATTTAGTGTAAAGAATGGGTGTGGTTGAGATGTGTGATGCTCACTGAATAGCCCTGTGTTGCCTCCTACATCCCTGCCCCTGAGCAGTGGATGGGGCCATGTGACTAGTACTGGTCAAAGAACTGAGGACAAGTGGGATGTCACCCCTAGGCGTTTGCCTGCAATCTCACCACGGTGACCAGGATGCGCAGGGTGAGACACTGAATCACTGGATGGGAGCAGACCAGATCCCTGAGTCACTGCACAGAAGACATGCTTAAACAGCCTTGTTTCAATAAGGAATACAGCTGGCCCTTAGACAACTTGAGGCTCCAGCATGTCACCCAGTGGAAAATCTGAATATCATTTATAGTGGACTCTGGAATGTGCGGTTTCTCCATATCTGTGCTTCCTCTGGACCTGAGATTCTGCATCCATAGATTCAACCTTCAATGCTATTTACTACTGAAAACAAACTGTGTATAAGTGTATCCGCATAGTCCAAACCCGAGTTGTTCAAGGGTCAACTGAACACCTTTGTTGTATTAAACTGTGGAGGTTTCTGTATTAGTTTGTTGCTATAGCAAAACTCAGCCTACTCTGACTAATACGTGGGAACCAATTTAATCCTCTCAAGAGTCCTCCTCACCTAGAGTTGAGTCATGTGAGTTATTTCATGACCACAAGAAGTTCTGAAGGCCAGAGGGCCAGTGCTTTGGTTGTTTCGTTTTTGGCTTGCTTGCTTTGGTTTCATTACATTGTTTGACTAGTTACAGCCTCAGTCCACAGCAGTGGCCTTGGAGACTGCAGTCTATGAGACCATAAGCTCCAAGCCAGTGCACACCTATGTATTTTTCTCACCAGAGTATTCACACATGCTAAGCTCAGTGTGTGTACAAAGTAGGTACCTCCCAATGATTTATTGGATGAAAAGAATTAAAAGAATAAATGTAAGAATTTAATGACTCATGCAGAGGTTATCCAGACTGCATGAAGCCCCCATCACCCAAAATACTGCCCTTGAAAAACTGGAAAAGACCTCCCTCTTCATACAAAGACAGAATCTGTGGGAGAAAACCACTCACTGAGCTGGATTCGACCTCCTGTGTGTTATTATTCTAGGATTGGGGATGCAACAATGGATAAGTCAGATAACCTTCCTGCTCTCTTGAAGCTCTGCTTTTCTCCGGTCAAATTTTCAAGCCAAAATTTGGCCTGTGGAAAGAAAATGTTCTAATCATCTAGTTATCTGAGTTATCTAGTAAGAAAAATAAGGCATGGCAGAAGGTTCAAGTCCCCCCACACTATGTTAACTCTTCAACTCTCCCTTTCCCAGAGCCCGTAGCTACTCACCAGTCTCCTTGCTTCACCATCGTTTCTGGGACTCCCCCTGGAAATTCCCACCCCCCTGTTTCTTACTTGAACTGAGGAGATGACCCCTACCCGCCTCCCTTGCTGAAACGCATCCTTCAGAGAAGCTGTTTCCTCCTTCGGGTTTCTCTTGCTCTCCTCCTGGGTCAGCATCCCGTAATTTCCTTTTTCATCAGTGGTTTTGGGCATGGCTTGCTAGCCTGTCCTATGTTAAACATCTCCAGTCGGGGTCAGTACTGTGAGTGCTTTTGAAAGGGTCACTGCCTCTGCAAAGAGATGCTCCCAAGTGTCCTAACTAAAGCCCACACGGCAGCGGCCCCATAACTCAAGAGAAAAAGTCTGCTTCTTCCATTTGGTCCTCAGAGTGTCATCTGGGACCACGCAGAGTGGTGTCCGAGCAGTGCTACGTGCTTAGAAGGGCAGCCCCAGTGCACAGCGCCCATTACCTCTTCTGCCAGTGCTCTCTACCTCCTGACCCCCTGCCCTGACCTGGTCACCGCACAGCTGTGAATACAGAGCTGGCCATCCTCAAGGGGCTGGGACAGGAGGAAATTCTCCAGCATCCAGTCCTGCCTTTGCCCCTTCTAGAGTCTCAGTCGCTAGGCCAGTATTTCAAGTAGACCCAACCTCACAAATGAGGTTACACCTGTTCCCCTGAAAGGAGTCTCTCACATCATCAGGACAGCCCTCCTCCTCCTCCCAGTTCTTTGTTTTGCAAATTAATGCCATGTTTACCATCTTTTGAATGATTTTTTTTTTAAACTGAGGCAAACCCTAATGTTCATAGCAATAGCCAAGATATTGTTTATGTATCATTTACAATAACTTAAATAGCTAAAATATAGAAGCAACCTAAGTATCCATCAACACTGAATAGAGAGAAAGATGTAGCGGGATGTATGTACATATATATATACACGTGCACACACACAATGGATTAATACTCAGACATTAAAAAGAATGGAGATTTGTCAGATGCAACGACATGGATGGACCGGAGGACATTATGCTTAGTGAAATAAGTCAGACAGAGAAAGACAGTAGGAAAATCAATTTGGAACCAACCAACAGATGAAGTATTTGACTATTCAGATGCTTCTAGGGGCTTCCCTGGTGGCTCAGTGGCAAAGAATCTGCCTGCCAGTGCAAGAAACACAGATTCAATCCTTGGGTCAAGAAAAGCCCCTGAATAAGGAAATAGCAACCCTCTCCATTATTCTCGCCTGGGAAATCCCATGGACAGAGGAGCCTGTAGCCATGGCTTCGGTCCATGAGGTCGCAAAAAAAGTCAGACTTGACTTAGCAACTAAGCAACAACAATTCCGATGCTTCTGGGGACTTAGGGTCTTTTAAAAGCAAACAATGCACAGATTTAGACTGCTCACATTTTATATCTTGGCTCTGCCTTTTGGCGGCTGTGCATCCTTGGGCATGTTTGTCTCTATGCCCCAGATAGAAAAAAAGACGTCACATGTGAGAGGCCAAGAGCAATTCTCCTTTGCTCAGAAGGGAAATGAAACCCAAGTGTAAACGAATAAATGAAACCCAAGTAGGCTGAGCCAAAGAAAGAGATGGGTTAACTTGGTTGACTCTGGTTCCTTTTCCTTCCAGCCTGACCCCCATCAAGATCCTTCTTTTTTAGGTGAAATTCATCACCCAGCTTCCAAGCCCAGAACCCAGTTCTGCTGGGGGAGGTGATGAGATCTCACGTGAGAACAGGAGGTCCCTCTGACACGCTACTTGAATTCCAGGCAGGACACGGTTCCATTTACTCTCCCAGTGGAACACCACATTGCCTCCTCTTGCTCTCTTCCAACAGAGACGATCTAGGGAAGGACAAGGACCAAGTAAGTAATCAAGCCTTTGGATCTGATCCATATGACATCCTACCTGTGAGCCCCGGAGAGATTCAAAGTTGGCAGTTCTGGGGCCAGTCCATATTTACACCATTTCCTGATGGCACCTTCTGACTGGTCTTTGGCAGGTACAAAAGAAAGTTTACTTTGGGACAGCCCCGGTGGTCCAGGAGTTAAGACTTGGCACTTCTTCTGCAGGGAGCACAGGTTCAGTACCTGGTCAGGGGACTGAGATCCCACACGCCTCACAGTGTAGCCAAAAAAGAAAGGTGACTTTCCTCTCCTAAAAACTATTTATGTTTCCAACACTATGTCTAATACCTTTAACGTCTTTTAATAATTGTTGTTGTTTAGTTGCTAAGTTGTGTTCAACTCTTTGTGACCCTATGGATGGTAGCCTGCCAGGCTTCTCTATCAATGGGTCTCTCCAGGCAAGAAGACTGGAGTGGGTAGACATTCACTTCTCCAGGGGATCTTCCCGATCCAGGGATCGAACCCTTATCTCCTTCATTGGCAGGCAGATTCTTAACCACTGAGCCACCAGGAAGCACCTCCTTTTAATGATTACACTTGTACAACGGAAGTAGTCTTTAGTTGGGGACCTGGTAGAGTGTCAGAGCTTTGGGTAAGTGTCTTCCTGGGCCGTGGGGGTCAGATCACAGCACTGAGGGTGAGGCCAGGGCAGTGCTTCCCCTGAACGGAATGAAAGGCTTCATTGCCAGTTGACTGTGAGGGGAAGAGAGAACTTTCTTCACTGTGAGGCTGGAGGGGACTAGGGCCAAGATTCTGAGGCATGGAGAAATTCCAGGGATATCTGTGCTGTCTGGCTATGTCAGAGCAGTGATCACGCATGGCCCATGAGAGCACCAGTCTCAAGGAAATAGAATGTGAATGGTGCCCCATAGAATTGTGCAACAAGATGACCCCGTGCCAAACAAGACAAAAACTGGCTCAGTGGGAGACCTGGACTTGGGTTTACGCCTAAATTGAGGGGCCTGGCCTATAGTCATGCACAGGCTGACGTGGCAGAGAAGAAGCCATCTTTCTCCCATTGCTGTGGTCAGACTTGGTGAAGATAGAGAGCAGGGCCCTAACAGCAGGCGTGGCCCCTGGGATACACGGTCAACATGAAGCCAGCTCTTATTTGTAGAAGAGGTGGCAGGTGTCCTGGGAAGTGAGTGAGTGAGGCAGAAATTATGTCTTTTGGTTTCACAAGGCAGGTATTACCTCTGAGCAACCAGACATCTGACTGTGATTAATTAATACGCTTCTTGGACATCTAGGGTGAACAAGGGAGATGGGCTCAGGTGGGCAGTCAGGGACAAGGAGTCATTCATTGTATTTTGGAGCATCTATGTGGGGTGATAGCATTCTACCCCCTGGCTGGGGACTGGGCATCCCAGTTACATGTGATTCTGTTGGTTTGTTTCCTGTGGAGGGGAAAAGTGATCAAATGGTTATGGATTTTAGACATGCTTACCTGTGTAAAAAAAAAAAGAAAGTTGTGACTTTTATGAAGATGTCAAATTCTAGTTTGTTGTAAATTGCAGTGGTTTGAATTTTGATGCCCAAAAAGATCTGTTCAAGTCTTATGTCCAGTACCTGTGAATGTGACCTTCTCAGTAGAGGTCTTTGCAGACAGAATTAAAGATCTCCAGATGACATCATCTGAGATTTAGAGCAAGCCCTAAATCCAGTGACCAATGTTCTTACAAGAGAAAGGAGAAAGACACACACAGAGACGTACAGGTGGACACGACCCTGTGAAGATGAGTCAGAGATTGCAATAAGGTAGCCACAAGCCAAGGAACTCCATGAGCTGCTGGAAGATGTATGGAAGGATCCTCCTTTCAAGCTTGTGGAGGGAGCATAGCCCTGCCAACCCCTTAATTTTGGACATCTGGCCTCCAGAACTGTAAGAGAAAAAAGTTCTGATGTTTTAAATTGCTTGGCTTGTGTTAATTTGTCACAGCAGCCTCAGGAAACTAACACAAGCATATTCAGTGTTTGCTGGTTTTAAGTGAGAACTGAGTCATGGCTCCAGGCCCCTTTCTCTAATGGGAGATTCTCGAAACCTAGTCAGAGCATGTGGCTGATTCATTTAATGCGCTTCTGAGGCTGCAGTTCTTAAACTCAAATGAACATCAGAATCCAGAGGCCCATTAAGACAGATTACCACCCCCGCCCCGCCCCCGCCACCCCCAAGGTTCTGATCCAGGAAGTCTGGGAAGAGACCTAAGAATCTAAATTGTTGACAAGTTTCCAGATTCTGCTGCTGCTGCTAGTTTGGAACCACACTTTTGAGAACCACAGAGTTAAAGTTACAGGCTCCACACCAACCCCACTGCCACACCCCTAAAAGGGTGTGCTTCTAATTTTAGACACTAGTGGAAATTTGGGGGAAGGCATCCCACTTGGGAAGAATGATGGAAAGAATAAAATTTGCTTTTTTATTTCCTGTGATTTACAGTGGGTCAGAGTTATAAATCAAACACACAAAAGGTATTCTCTTGTGAGCTATTTTGCCTCTTTTCCCAATCCCTGCCGTTTTCCTCCAAGTTTAGACAAGTGTATGGACTGATCTGGTGCTTAGTAGGTGGCTCATTTGAAGTCCCTAGGGAGGTAGTGCGGGGAAGGCAATGGCACCCCACCCCAGTACTCTTGCCTGGAAATCCAATGGACGGAGTAGCCTGGTGGGCTGCAGTCCATGGGGTCGCTAACAGTCGGACAGACTGAGCGACTTCACTTTCACTTTTCTCTTTCATGCATTGGAGAAGGGAATGGCAACCCACTCCAGTATTCTTGTCTGGAGAATCCCAGAGATGGGGGAGCCTGGTGGGCTGCCGTCTATGGGGTCACACAGAGTCGGACACGACTGAAGTGACTTAGCAGCAGCAGCAGCAGCAGGGAGGTAGTGAATCCATGCAGTAGTTGTAAACGTGGTTGGAACTGCAGGGTGATTTTGTATCACTGTGGACCCATCTTGTACACAATCACTCCTCTCAGCCTGGCCTCTTGCTGCACATGCCACTGTGCCAGTGAGGTCAACCCAGGTGTCAACAGCTTCGTGAAAACAGTGCCTGCCACTGCATCTCCTTAGATCCTTGTTCTGGGCCACTTGCTTCTTGCTTCCTCCCTTGGATCTTGTCTCACACCTTTCAGACTCAACCTAATGTGCCTAGTGCAAGAAGTTAATGTTCATGAAGTCATTATTGATGCTAAGGAGCTGAGCCATGGATAAATATTTCTCTTTTTCAATTCCTGGGTGGACAGTCCTGGCTTCTCTCTTAAATGACTTCTTAGAGTGTCCTTTGAGAAAAGAGATTATTTCTAGCCCACATAGGTACTTGTCCAACTAAATAACAATTCCTAGTATAGACTTTTCATGTCTTCCTTATTTGGCACTCCATCCTTCACTCCTGCTCCCTGAGACTAATTTCCCAAAGAAACCTGTCTGCACTTAAGCCTTTGGCTTAGGCTCTGCTTTTTAGGGAATAAAAATGAAAACACTTAAGTATACCCTCCTTCTTCCTTTCCCACCTTTTGGAGATGGATGCAAGTCCAAAGACTCAAAGTGCACACGTGCATCTGAAATCTGGGGTGTCTGCTAAAGGGAAGGTGGACATTTGTTGGCTTTTATTGTGTAGCCTGGGAGAAGGCAATGGCATCCCACCCCAGTACTCTTGCCTGGAAAATCCCATGGACAGAGGAGCCTGGAAGGCTGCAGTCCATGGGGTTGCTAAGAGTTGGACACGACTGAAGCGACTTAGCAGCAGCAGCAGCAGCATTGTGTAGCTTTGGCACAAAGAAATGGACCTTCCCCGTGGATGATGCGTGGAAGTAGGTAGCAGAGTTGAATTATCTCCCATCACCCATTGTTCCAAGAGAAAGACCTTGGATTTCATTGACTATTGTCATCAGAGAGCGGTCCTTTATTGGCTTGGGCAGATCCCCAAAAGGCTTGGAGTTCACCTGTGCTTACAAGTTAGTGGGGTTCCTGAAGGAAGACCCTACAGTTTGTTCTAATTTAATGCCATGAACATGCTTTAACTTTTCATTTATTTTTAATATTTTATTTATTTATGTGGTTGCACCAGGTCTTAGTTGCAGCCTGCAGGATCTAGTTCCCTGAGCAGGGGTCTGACCCAGGCCCTGGGCATTGGGAGCTTGGAGTCTTTACTGTCGGACCACCAGGAAGTCCCAGCTCTGGTTTCTCTGAAACTCCTAGACTTGTATACGTTAGTCCAGTGCTTCTCCAAAATTGCTCTATGGACTGATTTTTTTTTTTCAAAATCAGCTAGGGAGCTTTTTATTTGTCCATTGTGGTAACATATAATTGACATAAAATGTATATTTTAACCATTTTAACCACACAGTTTGGTGGCCATAAGTCCACTGACACTGTTCCACAACCATCCGTATCTATTTCCAAACATTTTTGTTTATCCCCGACAGAAATTCTGTAACCATTCAGCCACAACTCCCTAGTAACGTCTAGTCTGCTTTATGTTGTTGAGTCTAAACATTGCACCCAAGTGGAATCATACAATACTTGTCCTTTTGTGTCTGGTTTATCTCACTGAGGATAATGTCTTCAATGCTTGTTCATGTTGTGACTTGTGTCAGAAGTGTATTCCTTTTCATGGCCAAATAATATTCCACTGTGTATATAACCACATTTTGTTAATCCATTCATGTGTTGACAGAGGTTTGAGTTGTTTCCACCTTTTTGCTATTGTGAATAATGCTTCCAGGAACAGGGTATACAAATGTCTGAGCCCCTGCTTGATATATATACACCAAAGTGTATGCCTTTGGTATATACTTGGATGTCAAATTGCTGGATCATATAGGAAGTCTATGTTTAACTATTAAGGAAGTACCATACAGTTTTCCACAGCAGCTGTATCATTTTTCTTACCCATAGTACAAAAGATTCCATTACCTCCACATCCTGGCCAGTGTTTGCTGTTTTACATTAACAAAATTAAGAGCCATCCTCATGGTTCCGTCTCCCTAATGGGTGTAAAACGGCGTCTTACTGTGGTTCTGATTTGCCTAATGACTAACTACTAAGCTTTCAAACAAGTCCCCATTCCTGAAGTCTACCTTTGGGTATTTGTGTTGGCTCTGGGGTTGGGGCCCTAGACCCAGTCAGCCTCCTGTCTAATCTCCCTGTTGTTGTTCAGTTGCTAAGTTGTGTTCAGCTCTTTGCCATCCCATGGACTGCAGCATGCCAGGCTTCCCTGTCCTTGACTATCCCCTGGAGCTTGCTCAAGCCCATGTCCGTTGAGTCGACAATGCCATCCAGCTGTCTCATCCTCTGTCGCCCTCTTCTCTTCCTGCCCTTAATCTTTCCCAGCATCAGGAGCTTTTCCAATGAGTCAGCTCTTCACAGGAGGTGGAAGTATTGGAGCTTCCACCTTTTATAATTCCCTGGAATGTTAATCTAGCCTCCGCATGTGTCTAATAATACTCAACTCGCTGCTTTCTGGGGCAGCCAAGCCCAGTTTTGTGCAGTAGCCATGATGCATCTCTCAATCAAAACTTGTGTGGACTTCCCTGGTGGCTCAGATGGTAACAAATCTGCCTGCAGCAGGAGACGTAGCACATGGCATTTCTCTAGAGGCGAGGAGACACCATTCTCTCACCTCTGCTTCCACGGGCTCCTTCACCCTGTAGCTTCATTCTGGAAACTTCCTCAGACCATCCCCATTCCCAGGCTGGAGGTCGAGAACCCTAGCACCTCAGTCTCCCCCTGTCATTGTGTTCCCACATGTTATCATTTGCTCTTGACTTGTCTGTCTCTGCTACCACACTGTGCATTACTTAAACGCTCCCAGCTGTCTAAACCGCTGTACCCCAATGTCCCCTGTGCCCGTGCAGAGGTAAGCACTCGACAGAGATGGAAGCACCCATTGAAGAAGATACATTCTGCACTAAATGCACAAGAAGGCACTTTGGGTCATTCTTCAGCATGAAACTCAGTTATACTTGTCAACATTAGGAGCCCCACAATTGGCAGAAAGGAGAATTTACTAAAATCCAGTTAGTCTTCCAATCAGGGCACAGAATCTTACAGAAGTATCATCTATAAGCAAAGGGAACTAGAAAGACTGCCTAATTCCTCTCTCTCCTCTCACTCTTCCTCCACACAAGCTTACACTGTTTGCTCAACCTGGACTTTCTTTGTGCTGAAGAAAAATAAAGCACCTTAGGGTATATTTAAACAACCCCAGAGTTATATTTTTACTTGTGTATTTTACCTACAGCGTTGGAAAATGTGATTTTTGTCCCAATTAGCTGCTGACACATGTTTATGGAGCATCTGGATATAATCTGATTAGCATCTGGTATGAGGCTGTGAGATACTCTCTCTCTGGGTCACCCATGGAGAAGGAAAGGCATAAACTTGGATTCATTTGGACCATCCTTGTGTTGACCTCTGCTGGGCTTCCCATCCGCCAGCACATTGCCAGAGTTCATGTGGACAGAGAGCATCACCCTAAACTCTTACAGTCCCACTGTACTTGGAGCAGAAAACAAATGTTAGCACTTGGAGCCAGTCGTCTCTCCTCTTTTCCTCTGTATACATTAGAACCAGCTTGGAATGCATGACACATGCCTTCAGAAGGAAAAGTATCAATAATTAATAGGCTTTCCCTACCCCAGCTGCAGACACTGCCAGCTCTTGGGTTGACATCGTCTCCACTCACCTTCAGTTTGCACTGTCAGATAAAGTTGCATGATACATTTCTTGAGAAATCTCTTCCTAGTTTTTGTTTTGTTCTTTTATGAGGCACAGCTTTAAAGGAAAATAGTTTCATGAAGCTGTGTTTGTTTATTGTAGAAGTTAGTTTTTGTTTTAGGGTGAAGCAGTTCAAGCTGGTTTCCCGAAATGTAAACAAATGGGTATCCTCTCCCTCACGTGTTTAATTATTGATGTTTGTTGAATATATTTCACTGAATAGGGGATGTGGGAACAGTCACTTGACATTCATCACCCAGCATAGAACAGCTTAGCTGAGAAGGCTTCAAAACTCTATTCTGTAGAAGAAGGAAGAAAAGGGGGGGTCGGTACTTTGAGCATTGACAAGTGGCTAATTGGGCAGGATCTGAGATCATCCTAAATTCATAACTTTTTGCGATGGGTTTGGAGAGACAAAGGGACTTGTAAACATTTGGCTGAGTCTTACATACCCTTTACCTATGTAAGTCCAGTAGGGCCAAACAAACAGACTGCTTTATGTTAGCGACTGAAGCCAATGAATATTTACTGCATGCTTCTCATCTAGCAAGCACTGGAAGGCGTGCAGAAGGGAGCAGGTCCAACACGTGCCCTTGTCCTGACTATGCACAGAGTCTCGTGAGGAAGACTGGCCATCAGAGATGTTCACACACATCAGCTTAGTGTGCTGAACTGAGGGAAGGTTGTGAATGAGTATGTAGACCCAAGAAGAATGAGGACAGAGAGGTGCTCTGTTGAGGCGGTGAGGGTGGCTTCCTGAGGATGCATCATTTCGGATGATACTTGGAGGCAGAGAGTTCAAGGCAGGGACAGCAGCTTGTGCAAAGGATGGAAAGAGCCTGGCACATTCATGGAACTGAAATAGCTCCAGTAGAGGTGGAGCAGAGAATGAGAGCCAGAGGGTAGAGAATGAGACTTGAGCTGAGGGAAGAAGTGGGCAGTGCCAAGTCCTACAGGCATTTTGGGCCTTAATGATGCTTCTGTTCTTGTTGTAAGAACGATGGAATCTCTTAAAATTGCATAAGTTGGGGAGAATGGTAAATCAAACTTAGGATCAATGGTTATTTGAAGAATAAATTGTATCGATAATAGAAGCAGAGAAACAAATCGGGATGTATGGATGAGAGTGCTAATTGCTCAGTTAATAATAATTTTCCTATTTTTGAAAAAAATCCTGGTCTATTCTAGTTGGTGGTATCACTACATCTCCCTAACACCTCGCAACTAAGATTGTACAATGAGATGACAGTCAAATTTCAGGGTAAGACTTCTGAAAACCTTTTGAGAGGGATTGACTCATCTGGGAGAAGACCCTTTGGCACTTCATCTCCTTCCCCTCAGCCTCTTGTTTGGAGTACAGATGTAATGGCTGGAGCTTCAGCAGCCATGTTGGGTCATGCAATAATCAGACTTGGACAAAGGAGGTGCCAGAGGGGATGGAGTGATAAAGGAGTGAAGGTGTCCCATAAGAGGTGATGCTTATATAACATTTTGAAGGACCAGAATGATTTGATCAAGAAAACAAACATTAGGGCAGCAACTAACATTTTATGGTGTTTTTATACAGTTAGTTTTATTTTTATTTCCATAAACGTGAAGGATAAGGCCAAGGGTTGAAAATGGTAGTTCATAATCATATGCAGCTCTGTGACATATTCTATTAGAACAACACTTGGTTTCAAAATTTTTTAATTCCTTGTCAAGCTTTAAAAGTTAAGAGATTTTGTATAAAAATCTGAGTTGGAGGAGATTCTCTTTAAGATATAACAAGATCAGTACCCTGTTTCTGAAAAACAAGATAGTTAGCTGAGTCCAAGTAGCACCTGCCTGCATCTCTTGACTCACTCATTTCTGACATTCCCTGCCTGGCCCAGTGGGTACTTTAGTCTGCAGACCTGGAGCAAGGCTCTCTGCCATCAAGTCCCATGGAAAGCTGCCTGTACGGAGACTCTCTCAGGACAAGTGGAGGAAATCAAATGTTCAACCTCACTCCTGCAGGTCTTCTTAGAAGAAGTACCTTCTTAGACTCTTCCTAACCAATATATTTAAAATGATGTCCCAACCCCTCCACCCTTGAACTCTCCACCCCTTTCTTGCTTTGTATCTCTCCTTGGCCCTTATCACCATTGGATATAGCATATGTCTGGTATTTATTTTCTCAATTTTTTTCTCTTCCCATTAAGATATATGTTTCATAAGGGCAAGGATTTTATGTTTGGTTCACTTATGAATTACCAGCATTGTCTGACACTTAGTAGATAGATACTCATTTAGTATTTATTGAGTGAATAAAGAGAGATTTTGGCAGAGTGTTGATGAAGTATAACTCTTCCCTGCTGAATTATATAAGTTCAAGCCCACTCTTGGTGATGGAGCTATTTTCTTGGTTCCACAAGACCAGTCAAATGATGGGACCCTGAACTATTATGCCTAACAGCTTAGACTGGTCTTTACCACCTCCTTTGATGCTGAAATACTTCCCTCCACCCTATCTCTACCTGTCCCTTACCCAACATCATTATCTGGCTTGTCTGATCACAGGGAAATGTAGGTAGGATATTAAGGTTGATTGACTATGCAGGATAGTACATTTAAATAAACTACCTAAGGGTGCATTTAAATGTACTGATTACAATGTTTTAGCACAAGTTTTACACCATTATGTGTAAATCATGTTTTTCCTCCAGAAAGAATTATCATGTTACCTTAGTAATAAGAAACACCTCTAGGGATTCTCTCTATAAAAGCTTCTGTTAGAGTCCTTAACAGGCCTAGTATTTATTCTCATCTTGATTTGACCTGAGAATTCCTCCCAACTGGACTATTCTGCTCAATGTAAAGGCACATATACGTCCATGACAAAGGACTAAAACCCAGAAACAAACAAAAAAATGGTCAATAATCCATTGATTTTGAGAGAATCACTCTAGGTCTTGTCCATATTAGCCACTTTTGTCAAAACAGTCCAAAATGCTTGAAAATTTCACTTTTCTGCTACACAGGTTTACTTATTTACCTATTATTTGTAAATATAAAATTACTATATATTCACTTGCTCTGAATGGATGCATATTTTTCTTTCTTTAGTTGCATTTGAGTGGAATGTGTGAACAAACTCTTATCTAAACTATCACCACACACCTCATCACCTTTGAGTAAAGTACAGTCTGCTATACTGCTGATGACTAAGGCTGTTCTGATGATGTGAAATATGGGAGGAAATTTACTTACAAGACCTGCCAAGTTTGCAATCAAATATATTCAAAACAATATTCAGTCTTGCTGAATTATTAATGAAGCAAAGCTGAAAGATTTACTCTTACCATCTCTACTTAGATGAGAATTTATAAGGCAAACAAGAATATATGCTGAGTGTTGTGATACTAGCACCTGTTTTTCATTTATATCCATCATAAAGGCCAAACAAATAACCTGAATTACTTACTAAAAATGTAAATTCCTGGGCCTCTCCCTACCAGCTGAGTCAAATTCTTCAAGAGTAGGGCCCGGAGAATCTGCATTTTTCTACAAGCTTCACAGGTGATTATTATGCATTTAAAGTTTGGTTCACTGTGTTGGAATATCCTACAACCCATCTATTGTAAACATTCTCCTTCATTGGTGACCAGTGGGTGAACAGATTAGTGTGGCACTACCATGTAGATTTCCATGGGTATGTCCCGTGGGATGACCTGATGATAGCAAAGTCATTGAAAATATCTGTAAAGAAACATGGCACTGATTTCTGGGTTATAACTTCCTTGGGTCATACCAAAGCTACATGGTGAAACAAAATGTGATACCCCAATGGTTGTTTTCCCAGAAATAGCATTATCTGGCAAAGGAGAGAAGAAAGAGCTGCCCTTTCCTTGGTTACTAGATTATGTTAATTAATGGTAAAGCTGTCGTGATGTAGAATGCTATAATTTGTCTGGTGGTTTTGTTCCATCTTAGTTTTTGTAATTTTATACTATAATGAATTCAGTAAAATCACTTTAAGATAATATTTTTTTGTTATGAAGACATTTTATTGGAGAATTTTCCTAACTTGGTGATTTTGTTGTCACCATCGTAACAATACTGCTTTGAAGAAGCACTGCGAGCTCTGATCTTTCCTAACCCCATGGAAGCTCTGGATTTTGGCCCAGCAGTCAGGATACTTCTTAAGGGTTGAGCTGCCACGAAGGTAACCAAGAGGAACAGTTTACCCAAAAGTCCTTCTCACGTAGGTCACCGTCTGCTCCTCCCAAGCCATTGCACTCTGCAGGGTCCCTCGCTGGCACTTGTTCTTCACCTTCTTCTCCTGTGTCAAGATGAATAATAAATGAACTAGGGTCTGGTGGATAAGGCCTAAATAACATGTGCAAACTTTTTGTGAACTCAAGTGCTGTACAAAACGAAAGGTTTTATTGAAGTAGAAAGGTGAGACTTCCAATGGAGAGAGAGTTAAGGTTTCGTGGTAACTCATCTTCTAGCTGGCTCTGGTATTAGAGGGTTCTCCTAAGAATTCAGCTTCTACATTTTTTCCTTTTTAAAAGGGTTTTAATTATTCAAACAGTAAATATCCATCATGAAAAGAAATAGAGAATACAATAAAAAATTAATAACCATATGTATATACAAATAAAAATAGAGATCAGTCATAATCTTACCAACTAGAGACATTGCTAACATTATCCTTCCTAAAAATTTTAATTTTTATATATATATCCCTTCTATGAAATAATTTATAGGACATATGTGGCTCTTAAACTCAATACAGATATATATATCTGTAATTTCAACAACAGGTGGATATTTTTTGGCATAATGTCTTATGTATGAGCATATTCTACCTTGGTAGCAGTATATTGTAGTATTAATATTTCAGAACACAAGCACTTGAACCAAATTTCCTGCATTTGAATCTAAATTTCATCTCTAAATAGATGTCTGACCTAAGGTAGTAACTTAAATTCCCTATGCTTCCATTTCCTCATCTGTATAATGGGGATAATTATAGAATCTATAATTGTGGTGAAGATTAGTGTGATTGTTGTGAATATTAGTGAGATAACCCATTATGTTAAGCACTGAGAATAGAGCCCTACACATAAGGAATAGTGAATAGATGTTAGCTGCTATTATTAATTCCTTGTTATTGCACATTTAGATTAAAGGAGTTAGTTAACTGCAAATGTGTAATATCATTTGGGTAAATGGAATCTCTTATAATTAGCCCTTATATTGTTATGCTTTTGCTAGGAACCGAAGACCATTAAGTGTCAGGGAACCTAAAAAAACAAAATTAATGATGGGTTGTACATTTGAGAGAATCATGGTGATTAAATTGATGGGTACTCTCAGAATTTTCTTTATAGTTTTCTCTATCAATTACTGCTTAATCCTAGGTCTAAGAAAAATTGTTATGATTTTCTCAGCTGAATTACTAAAACAATTTTTCCTAAGTTCTCTAGAACTCACAAATGTGTAAATGAGAAAGGTAAATGGCCAAACTTCAGAATGTAAAGCGGGAAAGATGGTGACTGTTACTTTGAATGGAATATTCATTTAAGTCCAGCTGTTTGCTATTAGAGGAACAGGATAGGAAAAGAAAGCAATTCTAATGGTTTTGGTTTTTATCTCCCTCTTCATCTCCAGAATGTCTTTCATTTCCTTCCAAGCAAAAGACAATGACTAACTGACTTATAAAATGGCAATTATACTAATTAGGCTTCACCATTTAAAACCATCTTCTTGAAGATGATTTACAAGAATTACATAAAAGGGATCTATGTATGACACACTTGTTGGATTGAAGCATGTTTTGTTTACCAGTTTAATTAGAAATAATTTGATGAGGAGAGAAGTTCTGATGTATTTTCCATGTTCGCTGCCTGCTAAAATGTATGAAAATTTGACCTGGCTATATTTTTTTTTTCTCAAAATAGTTGAGAGGTAAGCAACTTGACATTAAGCTCATATATTTCAAGGCATATTTTATAAAAAGGTAAGACATCAAAATAATGATTTACCAATATTTAAATACTGCCCTATCTGCAGTCTTCTCTCCTTGGTGTGTTTTCTACATAGCTGAAAAGACTTTTTCGAATCCAAGCCACATAGTTATTGTATGCTTTTGAATAAATTACCATTCTTTCTAGGCCTCAGTTTTCTCATGTGCCAAATGGGAATGTGCCATCTTGGGTTTAAAAGAAAATAATGTTTACTGCATTTGGTATAATTTCTGTCATATAGGAGACAATAAATCTTAAAGCTTTACTCATCCTTATCTGTTAAATCTTAAATCATTGTCCTTTACCTGTAATCTCTGAAATAAATGAAGGTTTGAGTAGGCTCATCTTAATTAGACAAACCAAGAAAATCTCCTTGAACTCTTTAGAACTGATCTTCTGAGACAGTTTCATCATTACTTCTCAGAGGAATCTTTAGACAAATGACTCAAGTGTGCCTACATTACAGTATTGACAACGGCCTCAAAATATATTGGGTTGGGCTCTTCATGCACAATGTAAAAAGACCATAGTTACAGAAAACTGAAGTCAAATTTTACATTTTTTCTCTTATAACTATAGAAAGAGAGTTTATGGGGAAAAAAAATGATGCTCAGTGTTCACTCGTCTCCATCAGATTGAATCTATGTCAGACACAAGCTGAAATCAAGTATTTGAGTTTGCTCTCATTTTTAAAAATTGTTTCTCCTATTGACAAGGTTTTATTTTCTGTCATTTGTTGGTTTTCCATCATATGGATGTGATCAAAATTAAAACATATATCTGTCTGCCTGCTGCTGCTGCTGCTAAGTCGCTTCAGTCGTGTCCGACGGCAGCCCATCAGGCTCCACTGTCCCTGGGATTCTCCAGGCAAGAACACTGGAGTGGGTTGCCATTTCCTTCTCCAATGCATGAAAGTGAAAAGTGAAAGTGAAGTCGCTCAGTCATGTCCAACTCTTAGCGACACCATGGACTGTACCCCTCCAGGCTCCTCCATCCATGGGATTTTCCAGGCAAGAATACTGGAGTGGGAAATCCCCCNGCAGTTGTAGCTCTCCAGGCTCCTCTGTTCATGGGATTTCCCAGGCAAGAATACTGGAGTGGGTTGCCATTTCCTCCTCCAAGGGATCTTCCCGACTACGTTTCCTGCATTGGCAGGTGGATTCCTTATGGCTGAGCCACAGGGGAAGCCATAGAACCCCTTTATCAGGTATGTGTTCAGATTTTTGCTTTGAAATCTGGGTGAAGAATGAATTGGAGAAGACTGTATTTTTGTTGTAAGCAAGTATAATTATCAGTTTGTATACAGTTTATGAGTTGGTACACACATTTTTAAATTTGACTTTCATAACACTTCGTAAGTCAGCTATCATATGTATTTATTTTAAATAACCAGAAAAGTGATATTCAGAGAGGAAATAAGACTTACCCAGAGTCACATAGTAAGTGACAGAACCATAACTTCTAAAACCAAAAGTCAAGGAGATTTTTCCCCCTAGGATCGAGTTTGCAAGACAAAAGATGACAACCTGATGAATTTCAGTAATGAATTAGCAATCAAGAACAAATACATATTTTAAAAATTGATATGATGAAATAGTTATATTCATCATTCTGAAGCCTCCTTTTCTTCTTCTCCAGTTTGTTAAATCTAAATGTCACTGTCCAAGTCTTGATGGTCTTTCATTGGTCTTTTGGTTGATATCTTTCTAAGTAGCCTCCCACTCATCTTGTTCCCTTTTCCTCCTACTCCCTCTCAGTTTCTCCTTCCTTCTCAATGCAGGGCTGTTCTCCCAGTAAGCCCCGACACACATTCAAATAGCTGAGTTTCACCAGAGTTCTCACTGAGGTATGTGCTCACTGAAGCGGCCAGCCCACCATAGCTGGGTATCACCGGTCCCTTGTCTCACCCACCACCTCTTGCCTCCCAGAGCCCACACACGTCTAAGGGTCATTAAGTTAGGACACACTGTGAGAAGTCACCCCAAACTTCAGGGTTGGCCGAGTCAAGCGGGAGAATGAGAACCACCCAGGCAGCCTCAGCCTCCAGGGAAAGGCCTTCTATGGCTGCCCTGGGCGTCCTGTTTCCAGGATCTGTCCATACCAGCACTCACGGAGTTTTCTCAACCGCTCACCTAAGGCATGCCGTGCATATTTGGCAAGGACAGTGGCCATTCATGCCGGCCGCTCCCGGTGCGCTCTTCCTTTCCAGAAATGCAGCACTTAGCCTTTCCCATCCATACACACCCTCTCCTCTGCTCCTCCAGGGAGGGAATTTGGCTCAGAGATCCACTCAGGGCTCCCAGCTTCAGCTGGCCATCTGGCATGACGGCTGCCTCCAAATTATGTTCACGTCCGTAGATAACCAAGTGGATTATCTCCAAGAATCATCTTCTCAGTGAGAAGAGAGGAGGCGGAGAAAATATCACATTCATGTGCTTGCCTGGAAAAGACCGCGGACATCAGCAATTTGCCCTTGCTGGCAATAACATTCGGTTGCTGCTCTGTAATGCAAAACCTAAATCAGGCTTATTAGTATGAAACTAAAAGGGCCTGAAGGGCAGCCAGGGTTTCCAGAACAGGCATCCGTTGAAGTCTGGCGCAGCCACAGAGCTGACAGGTCCCAGCTTGGGAAAGGTCAGTGAGGGCTCAGAGCATTCCGAACGCCTCCCTGACCCATTAACCACTGTAGGTCCAATTAAGATGCGTGTCCTTCCATTTCTGGATGTCATCCTCCTGTTGACAAGTCGTTCAGAGAATGAAAGCTAATGTTTAATAATTAGCCCAAGCAAAACATTGTCAGGGAGGCAGAGTTGGAAGAAGCTCAGTGTCTTGTTGACCTCCAAGCAGCACAATGAATAGAACTGACATCAGTATGCGTACCTCCTAAGAATCTCTGCCCACAGATGCAAGAAGTACAAGCTTTCTCTACCTGCCCTGAAATCCGTGATTCTTAATCAGGTGTCATGTAGGTTCCTAGGGGACATTTGGCAACGTCTAGGGACACGACTGAGCGACTTCACTTCCACTTTTTACTTTCATGCCTTGGAGGAGGAAATGGCAACCCACTCCAGTGTTCTTGCTTGGAGAATCCCAGGGACAGGGGAGCCTGGTGGGCTGCCGTCTATGGGGTCGCACAGAGTCGGACACGACGGAAGTGACTTAGCAGCAGCAGAGACATTTTCGGTTGTCAAAGCTGGGAGCAGAGAGGGGGCGCTACCCGTACCTAGTGAGCAGAGGCCAGGAATGCTGCCAGCATCTTACAGTGCACAGAATAGACCCTTGCAGCAAAAAGTCAGCCAGCTCACAATGTCTGCAGTGCCAAGGTGGCAAAACTCTGCCTTCAGTCGACATAATTTCTACTGTAAGCTTTCCATTTTAATAACAAGAGAATTAACTTCTTTATGTGTTTAAAGGTTAGTTCTTTGATAAATGTCAGTTATTATTGGGGTTTTGACCCAGGGCTGAACCACAGTTCCAAGGTTTTAAGCTGAGAAAAGATTGGGTGAGGGTAGGGTGGGCTTCCTAGGTGGCGCAGTGGCGAAGAATCTGCCTGACAGTGTAGGAGGTGAAGGAGACATGGGTTCAGTCCCTGGGTTGGGAAGAGCCCCTGGAGAAGGAAATGGCAACCCCCTCCAGTATCCTTGCATAGGAAATCCCGTGGACAGAATCACCTGACAGGCTACAGTCTCTGGGGCCAAGAAAGCCAACATGACTGAGTGACTGAGCACACAGTGGGTACTATGCTTAGCGCAGGGAATCCTTGGGGACACAGTCAAAGGTCACATCAACTGGAGCCTGACTCTCAGCCCCTGTTCCTTGAGGGCTTTCCTTCTCTGCCAAGAGGTTCACTGTTATCTCCATGGCTTGAGGAGCTGCAGCCCATTCTCCCCTTCGCATTTTATCTGGTGGGTGTCTTATGATCTAGTCTCTGCCCCCTTGATTTTTTCTATCACTCTGTCTTCTTGCAAACTCCTTTGTTCCTCTTAGCACTGCAGAAATCTCCTACATTCTGTAGGGGACAAGAAATCTCCCAGGCCTCTTCTGCTTTCTTCTTAGGCATGTGAGTGCGTGAGTGCTAAGTCACTTCAGTCGTGTCCAGCTCTTTGTGACCCTACGGACTGTAGCCCATCAGGCTCCTCTGTCCATGGGATTCTCCAGGCAAGAGTACTGGAGTGGGTTGCCATGCCCTCCTCCAAGGGATCTTCCTGACCCAGGGATTGAACCTGTATCTCTTTTATCTCCTGCATTGGCAGGTGGGTTCTTTACCACTGGTGCCACGTGGGAAACCCCTTCTTATGCATACGCCTCCCTTAAGCTTAAATAAAGGAAAGCAAAAGGATAAGATGGAGGAGAGTAAAAAAACACACGAATTAAGATCTCAAAATATTATCCAGCAGTCACAAAGGTCATGGGGAGGTCAGATTAAGGAGTGTGCATCATTCTTGATCTGGATCTAGCAGGGGTACCCAAGCCTTCCTGTCTTCTGCCCACAGCATCACCTTTCATGCCTGTGGGTAACACAGACTTAATATCAGGTTTCAGATATGCTGACCTCACTTATCACCCACTGAATGAAAAACGTTTTAAGGTCTCAGCCTTAAAGAAGGTTTCTTGGAAAATGTTTCCACCTTCGCATAAGAAGAAAATATTAAATTTTTGCATTCACTGGTTAGAGATGACCCAGCAGTGCCAGAAACACCGCCAAGAGTTTGTTATAAGCAATAAAAAACCCTTTTGGAAATAATGCCATAGCATCTGTTAAAATTACAAATAAGCATACCATTAGACCTAATAATCTTCTGGGATTCTTTGGGAATAAAAGAATTTTGAGCACTGTTTTTAGAGGCAAAAAGAATATAGGAAAAAAGCCTGAGAGTGAAATGAATGAACGGGGGAGCATCCTTACTGTATGTGGTGGTTAGTTTGATATGTCTGCTTGGTTGGGCCACGGTGCCACGATACTTGGTCAAAGGCTCTTCTGGATGTTTCTGTAAACATGTGTTTTAGATGAGGTTAACATTTAAATAGCTGGACTTTGAGTGAAGCAGATTACCCTCTGTAATGTGGATGGGCTTCATCCAGTCAGTTGAAGGCCTTAATAGAATGAAGTCTGACTATCCTTAGCAAGGAGTTCTGTCAATAGATGCCTCTGGAATCAGACTGTAACTCTTCCTGAGTCTCTGGCCACCAGCCTCCTCAGCAGACTTTGTACCCAACCAGGCCTCTACCATGTCATGAACCAGTTCTCTAAAATCAGCCTCAATCTTGTTCTCTCATTCCTTTTTTAAAAAATATATTTTATTGCAGTACAGGTGATTTATACTGTTGCATTAATCTCTGCTATACAGCAAAGTGATTCAGTTATACATATGTGTGTATGTGTGTGTACTGAATGTAGTTCCCTGTATTGTGGTATACAGTAGGACCTTGTGTATCCATTCTGTATATAGGCATATGCATCTGCTAACCCCAAACTCCCAGTCCGTCCCTCCCCTGCCCCATCTCCCCCTTCATAAGCACTAGTCCGTTCTCTATGTCTACGAGTCTACTTCTGTCTATCATTATTTATTTATTTATTTGGCTGTGCCAGGTCTTAGGTGCAGCACATGGGATCTAGCTCCCCGACCAGGGGTGGAACCCAGGCCCCCTGCATTGGGAGCATGGAATCCCAGCCGCTGAACCACCAGGGAAGTCCCTGTGAGTCTGTTGCTGTTTCACAGATAAATTTATTTATGTCATATTTTAGATTTCATGTATAAGTGATAATATATGCTATTTGTCTCTTTCTTACCTGTTTCACTCACAGTAATAATCTCTAGTTCCATCGTTGTTGCTGCAAATGACATTATTTCTTTCTCTTCCATGGCTGAGTATTGTTCCATTTGTGTATGTGTGGGTCACATCTTTATCCATTCATCTCTCGATGGACGTTTAGGTTGTTTTCATGTCTTGGCTACTGTAAAGAGTGCTGCTCTGAATATAGGGGTACATGTATCTTTTTGAATTACAGTTTTGTCCAGATATATTCCCAGGGTAGGATTACTGGGTCAAATGGAAACTCCATTTTCACTCTATTTTCAGTTTTCTGAGGAACCTTTGTACTGTTTTTCATTGTTCTTGTTTAGTTGCAAAGTCCTGTCCAACTCTTTTGTGACCCCATGGACTATATAGCCCACCAAGCTCTTCTGTCCATGGGATTTTCCAGCTAAGAATACTAGAGTGGGCTGCCATTTCCTTCTCCCTGACCCAGGGATCGAAACTGTGTCTCCTGCATTTGCAGGCAGATTGTCTACCAGGGAGCCACCTGGGAAGCCTCTGTTTTTCCATAGTGGTTGCACCAATTTACATTCCTACCAACAGTTTCTTCACACCCTCTTCAGGATTAGTTATTTGTAGACTTTTTAATGATGGCCATTCTGATCTGTGTGAGCTGATACCTCGTAGTTTTGATTTGCAGTTCTCTAATGATGATCATCTTTTCACATGCCTATTGGCCCTCTGTGTGTCTTCTTTGGAGAAATGTCTATTTAGGTCCTCTCATTTTTTGATTATGTCGTGTGTTCTTTTGTTACTGATTTGTATGAGATATTTGTATATTTTGGAAACTAGCCCTGTGTTGGTGACTTCGTTTGCAAATATTTCCTCCCGGTCCATAGGTTGTCTTTTCATTTTGTTTGTGGTTTCCTTTGCTGTATAAAAGCTTGTAAGTTTGATTAGGCCCCAGCTGTTCATTTTTGCTTTTATTTCTATTGTCTTGGGAGACTGGCCTAAGAAAACAGTGGTGCAGTTTATGTCAGAGAACGTTTTGCCTATGTTCTCTTCTACAGGTATTGTGATGGGGTGTCTTACAGTTAGGACTTTAAACCATTTGGAGTTTGTATGTGTGGTGTGTGATGGTGTCATTCTCTCATTCTCTTATAATGGGCTTTCGTGAGAGTGTTTTCTCAGCCACACCGTGTAGTACCCGAATCCAGCCACGCACCAACCGTCACTCTGGGGCCTTTGTTTTATTTGTGTGTCTATTTCTGGCTGTGCAGGGTCTTCATTGCTCTGCGGGCTTTTCTGTAGTTGTGGCGAGTGGGGGCTTCTTTCTCATTCCAGTGTGTGAACTTCTTGTTGCAGTGACTTCTCTTGGCGTCAGTAGTTGCGGCTCCAGGGCTCTTGCGTGCAGGCTCGGGGCTGTGCATGGGCTTAGTTACTCTGAGGCATGTGGCATCTCCCAGCTCAGGGATGGAACCCGTGCCTCCTGCGCTGGCAGGTGGATTCTTAGCCACTGAGCCGCCATGGGAGTCCCCCTTTATTTCAGAAGCTCTGACTCCCATGCAACCAGGGTTTTCCCCACCTGGCTTTGCTCAGTCAGAATGAGCACTGGCTGTTGCTGGGGTATGTCCCCTTCTTTTACTCCTTTCTTCCCTCTGTGCTTTTTCCTTCTTCTTTACCTGTCACTGAAGCCCAGGAGCTACTCGAAGAGGGTGCACAGTCAGAGGTGGAATAAAACCACTCCAGGTTATTTGTCTCCCAGTCCAGGCTCTAGGTAAAGTCCTGGAGAACCGCAAAGCCATTACCTTGGGCCTCATCAGAACTCCAGCTGCCCATCACCAAGTCTACTGCTAACTCATTTCATTGTTGTTTTAAATTTGGATGTATATGGTTCCCCCCCTCAAAAAACAAAACAGTGAAGGAGGCCTCTCAGGTCAACAGGAGGGAAATCCCAGGGCTCCACAGCTGAGGACCAGGCTCCCAATCTCTCCTGCACCCCACCAGCAAGGTCTGAAGGTCTGGGACCTCCCAGAGCAGAGAGGAGGGGATGCGGGGTGTAAGACTGAAGGGGCTGGCCACCTCCAGCTCTCACGGTCTTGGTCGCCTCTGCTCACCTGCCACGTCCGCTGTTTTGGATGCCGTCTTTCTCTTTAGAGATGCAAACGCTCATGTAGCCCTGTGTAATAACTTCAAGTCCGTTATCCCATCTGATTCGCACTCCAGCACGGTGGATGTAGGGCTGCTGTTGATTTCATCTCCACTGACAGCGTATGGAAACGAGGCTGAGAAACTAGTCAGGTGACCTCCTTGTGCTCAGTCCCTCAGTCGTGTCCGACTGTTTGTGACCCCATGGACTGTAGCCCGCCCAGCTCCTCCATTCATGCAAGTTTCTGGGCAGGAATGCTGGAGTGAGTTGCCATTTCCTCCTCCCGGTGACCTCCTCGGACTCAACTAATTTGTAGTAGAAGAAATGATACTTGAACCCAGGTTTGACTCCAAACTTCTTTCTTCCCCATACCCACTACACTGCCTTTTCACCTTACTTAGCTTGTTTGTTAAAGGACACCCTCTTTTCCATTCCTTAAATATACAGCCTTTAATCTTTGATAAGATGTGAAAAGCATTCTCGTAATTGACAAGGCCCTGGACGCACACTGTTTTACTTGTGTGTTTCCTTTCATTGTAAGCTGTTTTGCATCTGTCTTTGTTAGTCAGTCCATGTGAGGGGTTTTTACTTTATACTGTCTGCATCACAGATTATTCAGAGCAGACAGTTTTACAGATGTGTTGGGGACAATATGAACTTGAAATTGGCAAGATATATATTTTTTCCCCGAAGTGGAAATTATTGTTCTGTTGACTGGGTGGTTTGTCTTCGTCATTCTGGGGACGCTTGAACAATGGAATTGAAAGTTGCTTCTGAGCCAGCAGATCAAACAATAGCAGACCTGAGAGTGAAAGCAGAAGAGTGTCCTGCAGTTTGTGATAGGGGTGAACTTCCCCAGTTAAGGAAAACTTTCCCCATCTAAAGACGGAAAAATACAGCGTGAAATAGGGCCAGGCCCACAGGCAGCAGCATAATAACAAGACTGCCAGCGGAATACTTTAGGGCCTGGGGTTCTTTTTTTCCCCTTGACAGAAGAGGAAGGTCTGTGTTTTTGCTCATAGAAACATTTTCCCAATGGAAAGCCCTAATACTATAATTTCAAAGTATTTCCCAAGTCTCAGCAATTGGTAAGAAGTAGGACTACTCGTTAGCCATCAAGAGAAGAGGGAAAAAAGGGACTTCAAGTTAGGCTGTACATTTTGGCAGTTTTGGTGATCCATAGTATTTTTATTAAAAGCCAATGAATTATATAAGATAGCTAACTCCTGGTAGAACCAAAAAAGTTGAAAGAATTACTGTGTTTTTTTTTTTAAATATTTATTTATTTAGGCTGTGCTCGGTCTTAGTTGAGGCATGCGGAATCTTTTTAGTTGCAGCATGCAACTCTTCTGTAGTTCCAGCTTGTGGGAGCTAGTTACCTGACTAGGGGTCAAACCCGGCCGGTGCATTGGGAATGTGGAGTTCCAGCCTCTGGACCACCAGGGAAGTCTCAGAAGTTGAAAGAATTACTAATGTATTGCACGGACAGCTGATCTCATTGATCAGAAATCTGTCTGATGACTAGTTTCCTCTGCTCAACTCCAGGTGCACTTGAACCTCACCTGAGTTTGGTCTGCATTTGAGGCCCTGGAAGGTGATGTGGATCCCGTGATTCTCTGGTCTCATAGCACGTCCAGCGCAGCTACAGTAAATGTTCCTTTTTGTGACACTGAAACTTACCAGTCTGAGATGTGGGACACATTTCCTTAGTAACTTGGAAGACTAGAGCTGCGTTATGCCCTTGCCTCCCTCCTAAAACCCAAAGGCCTTGATTTAGCATCTTGGTCTTTTTATGACAAGTTGAAGAATAAAGTTGAAGGAAACACTGGCTGGTGTCATGTGCAGATGAGCCGTGACCTGGAGACAGAGATGCAGGCCATTCTGAAGGCCAAGTCAAACCTCTGTCATTGTCAAGAAGATGGAATAACCTTGACTTTATAGGAAATGAGATGCCACCATATCACACTGGGGAGCGGGGATAGGGAAGGACCCTTATTAATCTGACCTGAGTGACTATCCCTTCAGGCTCTTATCTTCCATCTCTCTCAGGCTTGAACCATTTATTAAGTCATCCAGATGCACTGTCAGCCCATCTCTCTGAATAGCACTGAAAAAGACCCCAGCTTCATTTCTGTTTGCTCTTCCGGCTCAGACAGAAAAATAGCCTTTTGCCATTTCCTCTTAATTAGTAAAGAAGCTACATTGGTTTCTCCCTTTGTGAACAACAGACCACCCTATAAAAGAGAACAAGGCTGGTCATAGTTGTGTAAATACAGAGATGACTAAAATCGGAATATTAAAGCAGTCAGTTTTGGTATAAAAATGTCAAGATTTTTTAAATTATTGCATTACTTATTATATGGTTTTAAATTTGTATTAAAGTATAATTGATTTACAGCATTGTATTAGTTGCAGATATACAACAAACTATCATTTATATATATATATGTCCATTTTTTTTCAAACTCTTTCCCCATGTAAGTTATTACAAGATATTGAGTAGAGTTCCCTGTGCTATACAGTAGGTCCTTGTTATTTTTTTTTATATATATAGAAGTATAGGTATGTTAATTTTCACCTAATCTATCACTTCCCCCCACATTTCCCCTTTGTAACCACGTTTGATTTTGAGATTTGTGAGTCTGTTTCTGTTTTATACAAAAGCTCATTTGTGTCACTTTTATTAGATTCCATGTAAGTGATACCACATGACACTTGTCTTTCTCTGTCTCCCTTTACTTTGTGTGGTAATCTGTAGGTCCATCCGTAATGCTGCAGATGGCGTGGTTTTGTTCCTGCTTATGGCTGAGTGACAGTATGCTGTATATAAGACGTACCACATCTTCTTTAGTTATTCCTCTGTGCATAGACATTTAGGTTGCATCCATGTCTTGGCTACTGTAAATACTGCTGCAGTGAACATTGGGGTGCATGTATCCTTTTTAAAATTTTTGTTGAAATATAGCTGATTTATGATGTATTAGTTTTAGGTATACAGCACAGTGAATCAGTTATACTGAAACGTGTGTGCGCGCGCTAAGTTGCTTCGTGAGTGTGTGCTAAGTCGCTTCAGTTGTGTCCAGTTCGTTGTGATCCTGTGGACTGTAGCAGTCTCCTCTGCCCACGGGATTCTCTAGACAAGAATACTGGAGTGGGTTGCCATGCCCTCCTCCGGGGAATCTTCCCGACCCAGGAATTGAACCCGTGTCTCTTTTGTCTCCTGCATTGGCAGGCAGGTTCTTTACTAGTGGCACCACCTGGGAAGCCCATACAGATACATAAACCTATTCTTTTTTTAGATTATTTTCCCATATAGGCCATTATAGAGTATTGACTAGAGCTCCCTGTGCTATATAGTAGATTCTTGTTAGTTACCTCTTTTAGATATACTAGTCTATATGTGTCAATCCCAGTCTCCCAGTTTTTCCCTCCCCATCATCCCCTGGTAAGCACAAGATTTTTTTCCACATCTGTGACTCTACTTCTGGTATAAGTAGTACTAAATTCTTTTGTATGCTTCTTTTAGATTCCGCATAAAAGCAATATCATACGATATTTGTCTTTCTGTGTCTGACTTACTTCAGTCAGTATGATAATCTCTAGGGCCATCCATGTTGCTGCAAATGTCATTATTTTGTTCTTTTTTATGATTGAATAATAGTCCATTGTATGTATGTATCATATCTTCTTTATCCGTTCCTCTGTTAATGGGCATTTAGGTTGCTTCCATGTCTTGGTTATTGTGAATAGTGCTGTAATTAACATTTGGGTGCATGTATCTTTTAGAATTATGATTTTCTCGGGATATATGCCCAGAATTGGGATTGCTGGATCATATGGTGGTGGTGGTTTAGTTGCTAAGTCATGTTCGACTCCTGCGACCCCATGGACTGTAACCTGCCAGGCTCCTCTGTCCATGGGATTCTCCAGGCAAGAATACTGGAGTGGGTTGCCATTTCCTCCTCTAGGGGATCTTCCCAACCCAGGAATTGAACCTGGGTCTCCTGCATTTCAGGCAGACCCTTTACCGACTGAGCCACCAGGGAAGATCATATGGTAGTTCTATATTAGTTTTTTAAGGCACCTTTATACTGTTCTCCATAATGGTTGTACCAATTTACATTCCTACCAATAGTACAAGAAGGTGTCCTTGTCTCTATACCCTCTCCAACACTTATTGTTAGTAGACATTTTTTTTAATATAATGATGGCCATTCTGATTGGTGTGTCATGATTTTTTCCATTGACGTATTGCCTGGAGCTTTGGAATTAAACATTAGTATGAGGCATGTAAACAGTTAAAATGCGCCAGCCCAGCTTTAGCTCTAGTATTTGTCTGTTGACCTCATACAGCGCTAGGAGTAGGCAGTGTAACGTTGTGCTTTACAGTTTCTGAAACACTCAGTGAATCTTCACGATAAGGCTGTGGAGTGTTGGTATTGTTTCACCCATGTTACAGATAAGGATGTTGAGCCTTGACAGAGCTTGATGTAGTTACTGTGTGCAGGTAGCTTCTCTGATACAGTGTAAAGAATTAGTATTTGCAACTCTTTCTCCTCAGACTGGTCAATTACACTATTGTTCATTCAATTTATGGAAAGATAGGGCAGCTGTTCACAAAAGTGAGGTGCCACTGTGCTGCACTAACACGGGGAACTTGCCACAATATTGAGCTGATGCTGCGCAAATATGTGTATTTACTGTTTTTTTAAGTTGCTATTTTCTTTATTTTATGTCTATCTATCTATCTATCTATCTATCTATATATATATATATATACGATATTTGTCTTTCTGTGTCTGAGTTACTTCAGTCAGTATGATAATCTCTAGGGCCATCCATGTTGCTGCAAATGTCATTATTTTGTTCTTTTTTATGATTGAATAATAGTCCATTGTATGTATGTATCATATCTTCTTTATCCGTTCCTCTGTTAATGGGCATTTAGGTTGCTTCCATGTCTTGGTTATTGTGAATAGTGCTGTAATTAACATTTGGGTGCATGTATCTTTTAGAATTATGATTTTCTCGGGATATATGCCCAGAATTGGGATTGCTGGATCATATGGTGGTGGTGGTTTAGTTGCTAAGTCATGTTCGACTCCTGCGACCCCATGGACTGTAACCTGCCAGGCTCCTCTGTCCATGGGATTCTCCAGGCAAGAATACTGGAGTGGGTTGCCATTTCCTCCTCTAGGGGATCTTCCCAACCCAGGAATTGAACCTGGGTCTCCTGCATTTCAGGCAGACCCTTTACCGACTGAGCCACCAGGGAAGATCATATGGTAGTTCTATATTAGTTTTTTAAGGCACCTTTATACTGTTCTCCATAATGGTTGTACCAATTTACATTCCTACCAATAGTACAAGAAGGTGTCCTTGTCTCTATACCCTCTCCAACACTTATTGTTAGTAGACATTTTTTTTAATATAATGATGGCCATTCTGATTGGTGTGTCATGATTTTTTCCATTGACGTATTGCCTGGAGCTTTGGAATTAAACATTAGTATGAGGCATGTAAACAGTTAAAATGCGCCAGCCCAGCTTTAGCTCTAGTATTTGTCTGTTGACCTCATACAGCGCTAGGAGTAGGCAGTGTAACGTTGTGCTTTACAGTTTCTGAAACACTCAGTGAATCTTCACGATAAGGCTGTGGAGTGTTGGTATTGTTTCACCCATGTTACAGATAAGGATGTTGAGCCTTGACAGAGCTTGATGTAGTTACTGTGTGCAGGTAGCTTCTCTGATACAGTGTAAAGAATTAGTATTTGCAACTCTTTCTCCTCAGACTGGTCAATTACACTATTGTTCATTCAATTTATGGAAAGATAGGGCAGCTGTTCACAAAAGTGAGGTGCCACTGTGCTGCACTAACACGGGGAACTTGCCACAATATTGAGCTGATGCTGCGCAAATATGTGTATTTACTGTTTTTTTAAGTTGCTATTTTCTTTATTTTATGTCTATCTATCTATCTATCTATCTATCTATATATATATATATATTTTTTTTTTTTTTTGGCTGTACTGGATCTCTGTAGCGGCACGTAGCTTCTGTAGTTACAGAGCATAGGCTTACTTGCCCTGTTTCATTCCCTGACCAAGGATCAAAGCTGTGTCCTCTGCATTCAAAGCCAGTTTGTTAACCACTGGACCACCAGGGAAATCCCCGAGGGTGTGTCTTTATTTATGTGTAATGAATAGAAAGTGTTCTGGAAGCAGGTTCACATAACTGATAACAGCGGTCACCTCTGTGGAGGTATGTGAGATAGCGGGGACGCCTTCTCTCTTAGTTTGATATACTTAGGTATTGGACTGTTTAATGACAAAGATACATTGCATTTGTAATAGAATTTTCTTGTACTAAAGGTAACTAAAGCATCTTCCCTACGTTAAATCTCTTTTTCCTCTCTGTCTCCAATTCTGCAGACCTGCACAAGCAAAAAGGATATAGTTACCCTCCAGGGTAAAAGTAATCCACAGTGACATTGACCCCTATGACCACTGGCCCACCATACACCGTATGGACCCTTGTGAGAGGCAGCCCATGAATTTAAAACAAGGAAAGAGCAAACATCGACTCCATTGTTTGTGCGAGGCACTTTCCCCATGTCAGCTGATTTTACCTCTCTCTATCTATACAGACAAGGAATAATTAGCCCTCATTCTACAGATGATAAATCCAGAACTTAGACAGAAAAAGTGACTTGCCCATGATCACACATAATATGGAGCAGAGCCGCCTTTGTGGCTTTTCTGTACCACACTGCCTCCTGGAAACTAGCTTAATACAGTTGTATTTAGGTGAAACTTAAGATCCAGAAGAATTATCATTTGGTTTCTATTTCTGCTTTTGTGAAAGACCTTTTCAGTTTAATTCTTCTTGGCAATAGTCTTTGTGATCCTAGTTTAGAAAGATGAGGGGAGTCCCCAGGAGGAAAACAGGGGCCGTCAGTTGATGTAATTTTTGTTGTTGTTTGATATTCATTGCATGAGCTAAATAGAAGTCTTGGTAGCAGAGGCGTTTTAAGTGAGAGTTGGTGACTGCAGCACTCACAGCATTTCAGGCTGTCTCTTAGCCCCGAAATACACCCTCATACATCATTGTCTGCTGTCTCTCAGTCTTTTCATTGGTCTGGCTCTTCTCTCAAAGTGGGAATGTGCAGGCTCCCGCCTGGCAGAAGCAGATGGGTTACAACTCTAGCATGTTGCTAAACATTTTTGTTACCAGGTAATACTCTACTGTCCGTCTACACTGAATATCACACCCACACACAAAATGTCAACTGGAAAAAGAAATCCACTTGATTTGTATTAAATGACTTGATCTTCCAAGTGTGTTTATCTCAAATCTTGGCTAAATGGTAATTGTACATTTAAGGAATGACCCCAGCTCTCTCAAGTAAATTTGTAGTTTTGTTAAGGACCGGGGGAAAAAGAAGAAAACCCACCAGAAGGGGAGGTCACCAAATTATTAACAATGCTTACGTGAAGCAGCAAGATTTCAAGCCATTTTTCACTTCTTTATTCTTTTCTGGTTTATCTCAGATTTTCCACAAGAAAACGTGTACTCGCAGTTTAGGGTTAGTTGTTCAGTCGTGTTCGACTCTTTGCAACCCCATAGACTGCAGTTCGCCAGACTCCTCTGTCCATGGGATTCTTCAGGCAGGAATACTGGAGTGGGTTGCCATTTCCGTCTCCAGGGGATCTTCCCCACCCAGGGATTGAACCCGAGTCTCCTGCTTTGCAGGCAGATTCTTTACTCGCATTTTAGTCAGACTGAATGTTATTTTTTAAATTCCAAAAAGCAGGTTAAAAGGCTTTACTTGCATTATTATTATTGGTATGTAACAATGTCCTTTAAAAAATTTTAGGGAGAAATAGCAAAAAAAATAAAAATGTTTATAATATCTGTTCCTAAGTGAAGGCATTATGGTTGGGTTTTTTTTTTTCTTTATATGTTCATGTATTTTTCATATTCTCTCTAGAGAGTTGTATAGAATGTTTAATCTTAAATAACAAATCTTTTTAAAGACTGGAAATTTGATGGAGGGGTAATTCTATTAAGCTCCAAATGCTATTATTGCTTTTATAACAATGACATATCCCCTCATTCCTAGAATAGTTGAGATTTCTCCAAGATACCTAATTTATGCTTGCGGAATAATATATCTGTCTTTCAAGCTTTAAGTCAAAAAATGCTTTCATTCCTCCCAAATTGATTTAAGTTCTTTCACTCACAAAATAATAATGAGCCTCCGTTCTTTAACATGTCGTCTCATGATGATGCTATTTGGACAAGGTCTCATCTTTAGTGCATCTCCTTTCCCTGGAAGACCTGGGACCCCAGTCACCCACACTTTCCCTCCAGATGCTGTCTTGGTCCACGTTTCATCAAAAGGATCCATATTTTTCTTTCTTTCTTTTTTCCCAATATGCATCACAGCTGGAGCTGTTTTTATGCGGTCAGTCCCGATTATTATAAATGAGATTTCACATCTGGGACAGCATGGTGATCCTCGGACTCAGCCAGCCACCCTCTAGCTCCATTTTCAAAAGGTATCAAATGCCAGTGTTCTCAGGGAGACAGGAAACATGATAAAGGGATTCACACAGGAAGGTCAGCCTTACCTTCCTAATTCTGAGACATTTATCTCTTTGTTCATCGTTGGAACTCTGAGCCAAACTTATATCACCATCCTTGCTTTGAAAAAATAATTCCTTTGACCAGCTGCATCTAATTTGAGACCTTGTTTCATTAAGTACAGTAAAGGTCTTTGGCAAACCTAAGAATTAATATTATGCCAGATGATTTAAAAAAAAAAAACATAAAAAGAGTTCCGAATTAGGACTTAATTTAAAACCAGAATTCTTTGCTTTAAATGAAAACTTTATTTATTTTTTTAAAAGGGAAGGATGCTTTTTCTAGGAGGAGGAAATAGTGACTGTAAACTACAGCTGCAAATCAGAGCAGCTTACCAGCATCAAAAAAAGAAAAAAGAAAGAAATCTGTTTATGGAGCGCAACATTCCTTCTTTGACACAGTAAGTAAATGCAATATGGTGACACAGGCCATTTAAGTAAATACCAGCTCTAATAATAGCTGCATATCGGTTGGAAGGTATTTTTATCATGTGTGTGCTAGCTTCGAAGCCATAGCCTTCAACAAGCAGAGCAAAATGTGTGATCAGTCTGGCCCCATTTCAGAGAAAGAAGTGATTGATTGTTTGATCCTTGGAGGCATCGATGCTGCTTAATGGGTCCTTAGAGCTAAGAATAATGGAGGAAAAAACCCGGCATGTCATTTGATAACCTCCGTGGCTAAGGATAAGAGTTTGGGAGAGGAAGGAGTGGAATAAGAAAAAGAGGAAATTTAATTCCCCAATTAATCTTACTCTGTTTCTGACATAATTCTGGATGGCATAGAATATTAAAAATTGACATGCCTCACATTCATGTTCTTCCCCTCCATTCTATCTCTTATCCATCTCTGGCAGATTTTCCCTAGAGAATGGGGATAGGATTCCCCAAGGATTTGTGACAGAGGAGAGAAGAAAGTGAACCCTCTCTACATTTTGCAATATTTAATTTAGTTTTCACCAAAGTTCACCTACAAGTGGTCTTATGAGATGAAAGGTACTCTCAGAGTGGTTTGAAATATGCTAACATTCTCTGACATTTTCTTTTAGAAATGGAGCCTAATTTCCATTCCCTTGAGTGTTGGTTAGACTTAATGACTCACTTCTAACTGATAAAATATGGCAGAAGGGACAGCCTGCGACTTCTGAAACCAAGTACATAAAAGTCATAGTTTTCTGTCTGTCTCTCATCACTCAGTTTCAAGGAAGGCAACAGCCATGTTGTAAGGATGCTCACCCAGCCTGTGGAGATACCTGCATGGTAAGGAGCTTCTGCTAAGATCCTGCAAGGAACTTGGGACCTATCACCAGTAGAGCCAGCCCTGTCTTCAGATGACCGTAGTCCCAACCAGCAGCCTGCTGCATCTGCAGGAGAGACTATGAGCCAGAGGCACCCAGCTCAGCCACTCCCTGTTCCTAAGACATTGTGTGACATCATAAATGGTTGTTGACCTCATGGCTAAGGTAACTTTGTTGATAACTTAGCAGTTCTCCACCTTTTTTCTTGATGGCTAGATTATAATACATTCCTCTTGGGCACACTGGTAACAACTTTAAATCATAGGCTTAGGTCATGATTTACTCTTCGGATCTGTATACACATATCATATCCCTGAGGCAGAGCTGTGTTCCCTGACTGCTTTTGGACAGATTTAAGCATTGTTATATCTGTCAGTCATTCAGTTGTCACATATAGTTCAGTGCATGCGTGTGTGTCCAGGCGATTCAGTCATGTCTGACTCTTTGTAACCCTGCGGACTGTAGCCTGCCAGGCTCTGTAGCCCATCAGGCTCCTCTGTCCATAGGATTCTCCAAGCAAGACCTGGAGTGGGTTGCTGTGCCCTCTTACAGGGGATCTTCCTGATACAGGAATCAAACCCCCATCTCTTTCGTCTCCTGCATTGCAAGTGGATTCTTTACCCTCTGAGCCACCTGGGAAGCCCATAGTGTGGCAGATAGTAGCAATAATGTTGATCGTTTTGCCCATCTCATTCTATAGATATATCGAAAGCGGCCTCGTTGTACCTAAGTGAACACACTTAGTGGCAGAGATGTTGGTGATCTGATCAGGATGGATGACTTTCATAATTTAGATGCAATAACATTTAAAGCATGAATTAGCATCAGAGGCTAGAGATCCTCTTAGGAAGATAACTGTCTCTGGAAAAATACTGTGATGAGTTTTCAAGGAAAAAGATAAGGCCCTAAGAGCTTAGATTTTGCAAGAGTTATGATGGCACTTGGCTAAATGAACATGTATTAGAAAGAATTCCTTATAATCATGGGGGTGGTGGTGGAAAGTTAGAGACAGGTAACAGAGAGGCTGCAACTCAACCATGGAAATGGCCGTGGGTGTCTTAAAAACAAGATTGTGTAGCATTGATTTTTAGCTGTTTGAATTTCTGCAGTAGAAGTCCTGCATAAATATTCTCTAAGCTTTCAAGAAAATGTTCTAGTTGTGTGAGAGATTCACTTAATGGAAATGAAGAAGAAATAACTAACAAGGTGTGAGAACTGAGACAAGGAAGATTAATTCAGAACCAGGAGCTCATTCAGGGCTGTGGTGACTCACAAACACCTAAGCCCCTCGAGGAATTTAGAGAAGTCTTGGGGATGGCATTAGACTTCTCAGAATCCATGAAGGGCAGATCTGGTTCCAACTTGACCACCCGGCTAACATCCATATTAGGTGCATAGCTCTTTTCGGCCTTCCAAGTTGTTGTAAATCTTCAGTATGAAGTTTTACTCGTAAACATGGGTTTTCCTTCATGTGTGTGTTCAGAGTTTGGTCCCTCTAGATTGTGATGTTACCTAGACTATTTTTTTTCACCAGTTTATCTACAAGATGTATTTCTAAAATAGGACTCTTTCCTGCCTTCATGTGGGGAGTGTATGTGTGTTTGTGATTTGGGGGGCTTTAAATGAAATAATATGCATACAACATTCACCATAGTGCCTGATATATAGTTAGAGCTCAATAAAATACATTAATCTCACAAATAAACTTTAGTGCATCTAGACCAAGAGAATATAAACCATAGAAATTAGGCAAAATCTTGGGGAGAATGGTAAACCTTCCTCAGAACTTAGGATAGGGCCTCAAGACTTAATTTTGGTTAAGTCTCAAGGGGCATGCTCGCCTCTTGATTTTAACAGGAAAATGCATAGGAATGTGATGGTGAAGGGTCTTGAATGCTCTGCTAATGATGTTGTTGAATAAAGCAGTGACAGTCCTGTATCTGTTTTAAAAAGATCTTTGGCTATGTGGGTAATGGCTTAAGGGACAAGAGGACTCAGGGAGTTGACTAAGAGGCAGTAATACTGCAATAGTCCTAGTAAAGATGATGAGGGCTTGAATGAATGCTGTGACTATGGGGATGGAGAGAAGAGGTTTGATTTAAGAGGCTGGGAGAAGGAACTGCACTGGATTTGGAGACAGAGTGAATGTTGTGGGCAAGATAAGGAAAGAAGGCAAGGACCACAGAGGATAATTTGAGCATGTGGGTGACCAGTGATGCTGGGGGCAGAAGACGAGGCAAGGGCTGGGATAACTGAGGATTTCAGCTTGGGCAATCAGTTGATTCCTTTAACCAAAATAATAAGTAAGGGATAAGTTTGTTTTATCCCCTTTTAGGAATTTTTAACAGTTCCACACCCAAGGAAGTCTGCCCCTGATTTGCCCGAGAAAGTTCCAATGAGCGTTCCCCAACCCCACCAAAAAAGAGAGAGGGAAAGGAAAAGAAAAAGACTTTTAAAAGTCCTCATGTTTGCATTTCACCTGGCACCTCTCTCCACCCTATATTTCACCTCTGGCTTGAGAAGGGAGAACTTTGCCCCAGGGAGGCCCATAGTTACAATGAAAATTCCTATGTAACAGTAAATCTTCCTACCTTCAACTGATGACCCACTTATAAGAAATAAGATTCAAAAGGATTCACAACTGGAATCAAATTCCCCCCTCACGAAAGAATCAGTCAGTGCATTTGGCTTGTGTGTGCCTGTGTGCACACGTGTGAGTGTTGGTGAGTGTGTGCATCACCCCTCGTTTAGATAAACAGACATAGAACCCACAGTAGTTTAGAGAACTCCCTTTTAATAGGTCTTGGTGTTGCCACGGTAACATGAGCAGAAGCGGTGCTCCTAGTCACTTAGGGAAAACCTGCAGCTTGTGATGCGCACCTGTGGACCAGCATAGCGTGTGATGCTCAGATAACCTCCTGGGGTCTGTTTATGTTGGCTGCTTCTAATCTTGCTCACATCTGCTGTCTCAGTCAGCCTTTTCCCAGGACCGTAGCACTCCAGCTCTCCTCCTGGTCCTTGATGCTGAACAAGACTTCTCTATAAAGGCCTCTGGGCTGCTGTGAATTGAGCCTTTCCCCACTTAGGTGACACTGGTGCAGAGATAACTTACAGTTCTTCTATACCTTAAAGATGAGCTTCCCAGGCAGTGCTAGTGATAAATAATCTACCTGAAATGTAGGAGACCCAGGTATGATTCCTGGGTCAGGAAGACCCACCCCAGAGAAGGAAATGGCAACCCACTCTAGTATTCTTCCTGGAGAATTCCATGGACAGAGGAGCCTGGCGGGCTACAATCAATGGGGTCACAAAGAGTTGTATATGACTAAGTGACTTTCACTTTTCATTCTTTGAAGATATTTGAAATTATATACCACTAAAAATCGTTTTAGAGAAAATAGGCTTCAGAATGCCAGGAAAATTCATTTCTCAGGTTATTTATGTACGTGCTCATGGAAATGACATGTCTGTGACCTACAGACTCAGAATACCAAGTCAGAGGTCAGCTACATATGGGGGAGGTTTCAGAAATGCCCTACTCATTCACTCCAAAAGAAAATCGATCTGGCCTTTAGTATTTTTCTTAGGAGAACTGGAAATAGTATTCATTAGAGAAATCTACTTCCCTCCAACTCCAAAGGGACTTGAAATTTTCCAGTTGTACTTAAATATTGTGTCTCTGGTAATGACTGTCCTGAGGGAGAGCTGCTTCCTTCTGGATAACATTCAAATAATCTTCCAAGGCTTCTATCTGCTAAAACTGGTTCAAAAATTGGATTTACTTAAGAATTCATCCTAATGTACCAAACCTTTACTTTTGCTGTGTGATCTGTATATGATACCATCTACGAATGTTGTGATGGGCTTTTGATAAGTCAGTGATTTTCTCTTTTGAGCTTCAGTTGAAACAGACCTTGTCATGAAAAATTTACCAGTATTAATTTTAGAATATTTTATAGTAAAGATATGTGTTTATGTATACTCACACAAACATGCACACAGATATACTTATGTATATTTGTATGTACATGGCAACCCACTCCAGTATTCTTGCCTGACAGATTGCATGGACGGAGCAGCCTGGTGGGCTATAGTGCCTGGGATCAGAAAGAGCATGACTGAGCAACTGGGCACTCACACACACATATTTGTATGTAAGGACACGTGTGTGTTTTATGGCATGGAGACAGTTTGATTGTGGCATCAAATTTTCACGATGTGTCTTCTCCCTCCATGTGACTGTAAGTCACTTAACCTCTCTGCATCTCAGTTTTCTTGTCTGTACAATGTCAATAATAACAGTTATCATGTCACAGAGCAGGCTGATGATTAAATAAGTCAAGAAATTTATAGTGCTGAAGACAGCCTGGAGCCTCGTAAGTGTTCTGCACGTTAGCTGTTTTTGTTAGAAGTAGTCCAAATAACGCATATTTTAAAACGGTGAGTCACCGGCAAACAGGAAGCCTTTCAGTTATCAGTGTGTTTCACAGTGTGTCACTTGCTAATGTTAATAGTATTATTCCTCTACTCTGCTCTTATTGGAGAGTGTGACTCAATGGTGCCACCTCCCCCCTACCCAGGGTTTTCGCCTAGGAGAATTTGCCATTCAGGTGGATAGCTCTCTCCTAAACCCTTCAGCTTGTCAGAGAGCAACTTAAATCCAGGCAGAGAAAGCTGTTTCATCTGTGGTCATTTTTTGTCCTTACTGGTGGTGATCCCGGTGAGGGAGTTGTACTCCACTTTGAAAGTCTCCTTTCCCTTGTTGGTATAAGTGTGAGGAAGAGTATATGGAATTTCTAGCCTGGATACATATGTTCAAGCAGGGTTGGAATTTCTGAAAGGAGGAGGAGGATGGTTGGCTTGTAGATAATCCTTGTTTTGAATTCAAGGTGAATGATAGTTGAAGATGGCTGTGGTCATGGTGAGAGTGTCTCTATAGGTTTTTATTAGCACCTCCAGAGCTAAACATACACCATTAACCTTAAGGAAATCTGGGCCCTAGAAAGGGTAGTGGCTGCACTGATGTAGGAAAGGTTTGGTAAGAATGGCTCCTCTTCACTGAGATCTCCCTCTGAGGCTGAAGCTGTTTACCCACCCCACCTCTCGGGGGAGACCCGGATAATGCCCCACATACAGTAGCTTGGTGTTCCATCCACAGCTCTGCATCTGCGTCTTCAGACACCTCTGAGGAGGTAACACTGGTCCCTAATCACATGAAGCATGCTCTTAAGCTTGTTTCCATAGACTGTATTTTATAGAACTGCTTTATATTCACAGATACATTGAGTAGATACAATATTGGAACCTTCTGTACTAGATGGCAAGTTGGCAAACTCTTTACATCTTACATTAGTATGGTATTCTTGTGACAATCAATGAACCAATGTTGAGACTCTATTATTAAAATATGTCAAAGTCCATACTTTATTCAAAGTGCCTTAGTTTTTACCAGATGCCCCCTTTTTTGATAAACCTTGTGTCTGTGCTTCATTCAGATGGCCTAAGTTTTTAACCTCATGCCCCCAGATCACTACATTTAGTGGCCATGTCTCCACAGGCTTCTCTTGGCTGTGAGAATGTCTCAGTCTTGTTTCTTGACCTGGATAGTTCAGAAGAGTCTGGTCAGGCATTGTATAGAATGGCTGACAGCTGGAATTTTTCTGCTGCTGTTCTCATCCTGAGGCTGGGGTGGTAGGTTATTGGGAGAAACACCACAGAGGGAAAGTGTCATTTCATTACCACTTAGAAAGGGGACATGATGTTAACATGACTGTGACTGCTGGTGTTGACCGTGAGCCGCAGGCTGGGGTAGTTGGGCAGGTTTGTCCACTGTAAAATTTCTCTGCTCCCCACTCTTCATACCATTCCGTAGCAGAGGCAAGCCACTGTGTACAGTCTACCTCTAAGGGGTGGGGAGTTGTCTTCCCCTTCTTGCGGGCAGAGTAGCTACAGAGATCATTTGGAATAATTCTTCATGGGAGATTTGTAGAGTCATTTCTCAAGTGAGACTATGCAGAAGAAAATTGGCCAAAGAGAAAATTATGGTTGACAGATGTGTAGAGATGAAATATTAAAAGCAACAAAGGGAAAGCAATCTGAGAAGTAGCATTTTTCATGTATTTTTGAAAATTACCTAAATAGACAAAAATGTGCAAACATATTTATTGCTGTATTGCTTATAATACTTAAGAACCGAAAGCAAGTAGAATATACAAACAACTCATGATACATTCATATAACCGTTACGTCAGAAACATTCTGTATATTTGAATATATAAAATTATTGGCATAGAAATATAATAATAGTATGCTGGTAAATGAACTATACATATTATGAGTATACATAATGTAAGTATGCACATATATAAATATACTTGAAATATAAGTATATACACATGTGTATTTAAACATATACAATATCTGAAAGATTAGCTAATATAGGAAAAAATTACTGTCCTTATCTCTAGCTGGTAAGACTATATGTCATTTAGAATTTTCCTTTGTAATACCTATACTTTTGATTTTCTTCCGTAGCTTTTCATTTATCTAATAAAACACTAATAATTTAAAGAAAATTGCTTGAAGCAAAAGCTTTACTGACAAATGCAGCACTAGGCCTAGTGTTAGTGTTCTGAGTCATGAAAACCCCGTTGTATGCTCGCTTTTTAAATGCCTCTAATAGAACTTGGGACAGAGAAGAAGGCAAGAGCTTCATTATGTGTTTATGCCATTTCCTCTCACACCAGTAATTCTGGTAATAACTGTAGAACATTCTTTCTCCATTCTGGGACTCCGATCCTGGAAATCAGAGAACAAAGAGGAAACAGAAGGCTATGTCGCCCCAGCCTTTGCCCATCTACTCTGTTGCCCCACGAGCCTCCATTCAGTGGACGCCATGGTCCTCTCTTCAGGACCGCCCCCACCTCCCCCTCGCGCGCTCTCCTCTCTTGGTGGCCTCCCCTCCTCTTGGCTGCTGACAGGACTTCCTCAGTGCACTGGGTTCCTCAGTATCGCCACGTAAGACCCTTCATCATCTTGCACCACCCTCTTCAGTTGCAGTCTAATCCCTCACTCGAGTCAAAAACGGATCACTGCAGCTGAGCTGCAGCCACAGCCCGTCCAGTCTTCTATTGCCTTCCTCACCTCACCTCCACACCTCACCTCAGCTCTCCATCTTCTGACCCCTCTCTTTCCTTAAAGGTCTAGATTAATTACCCTGCCCCCACCAGTGCTCTGCTTCTTACACACACACACACACACACACACACACACACTTTTCCCAGCTACCCCAAATCCTGTGATTCTTCTCCTGTTTTATCTTGAAAAGCACCTCTTGTCTGTGAGCTGTTCTCAGCAGAAGAACTTAAGACGCTGGTATAGTTTCACTGAATCCCCTAAGAGCACAGCTTACTTTCTCCTAGTCAGGTCCTCCTGGTGCCTAGGAGAGTGATGCATGCCTTTGGCACCCATTAAATGTTTGCTGATGCTCATGCCTCTGTGACAGTCTCAGTGAGAGAGAGAGCTAACGTGTTTGAGGTAAGAATAAGCATAATATAAATACAGCATGCGAAACCCAGCAATGAGAGCAAGATGGCCTCTGAGCTCTGTTGCTCACCTCCTGAGTCATCACAAGTCCTTTACCCTTTCTGCGTCTGTCTGTTCGTGTATAAAGTGGGCATGATGGTGGCACCTGCCTCACAGAGCTGGGGTGGGGATGAAGTGAGTCATGTGAAGCACTCGCTGTTTGCAAGTTGTCAAACAAGGTTAACTCTTGTCATCAGTAGCTGTCACGTGAACTAACTCCTCCTTCAAACTTACATAGGCTGTGAGCACACAGTCTGCCTCAGAGCCCACTGCTGTGCCAACACAGTTGTTTCTTTGTTTTAATTTAAAACTTTTTTTAAATCTCAGAAGCCTAGATCTTTGTTTTGGAAATAATTCAATTGATAATACATCTCTTTGTGTCATCCTCAATTTTTTTTCGTCAGTGTGTCGTACTTTTGGAGTACAGGTCTTTGATCTCTTAGGTAGGTTTATTCCTAGGCATTTTATTGTTTCTGATGCAGTGGTAAATAGGATTGTTTCTTTAGTTTCTCTTTCTGATCTTCTGTTGTTAGTGTGTAGAAATGCAAAAGATTTCTGTGTATCAGTTTTGTATCCTGCAAATTTACCAGTTTCATTGATGAGTTCTAATCGTTTTCTGGTGGTGTCTTTAGGATTTTCTATGTATAGTGTCGTGTCGTGTGCACAGAGTGACAGTTTTACTTCTTTTCCGATGGATTGCTTTTCTTTTTCTTCTCTGATTGCTGTAGCTAAGACTTCCAAAACTATGCCGGGGGGGGAAAAAAGTGGCGAGAGTGGACATCCTTGTCTTCTTCCTGATTTAGAGCGACTGCTTTCAGCTTTTCAGCTTTTTCAGGTATGATGTTAGCTGTGGATTTGGCCTTTCTTGTCATGAGGTATGTATTCCCTCTGTGTCCACTTTCTGGAGAGTTTTTGTCATAAGTGGGGCCAACACAATTTAGAAGTGCACATGCTGCTGAGGATCAAGGATGATGTGTTGTAACTGCTTTCAAATGTACCCCGAGTTTGTTTTAATCAGGTGTGCTGCAGTGGGAAACACAGAGACGACTGCCTTTGAAAGCAGAGTTTGTTACTCAGTGTTCCCAAGAGGAAGGGGCACCCCGCACCATGCAGAGCCAAGGTGGAGAAGCACCCGGGTGGTCAGGAGGCAGTAGGAATGAGGGAGAGCATGGCAGAACCTTTGTTATTAAAGTATGCGGGGGGTGGTTGTGTAGAGGTGTCCCTTGTCAGGGAACAAAACACAAATGTTGGTGTTTGTGGTTGAAGGATCTGTAACGTTAGTTCTGTGTGCTTGTGAAACCCAGGGATAGTATGGACATAAGCAACTTTGCCTGTCAGTTTGGCCCATGACTTCAAGACACTAAATTGTCAATTACAGAATATCCACAATGATGACTACAGCAGCCCACGCTGACTTCTCTCCATAATTGCTCTTTCCTTTAGTTTTCAGTGTCACCTTCTTTTCTACCACTGTGTCCCTTCCTCTTTTTGAACTTTCTGCTGGGCCCTGGGTTTTATTTAGATCTCCCATTCTTTGGCCCATTTTTGTTTATCTTTCTCCTACTGTGTGACCCTGTTTCTATTATACCCAGTGAAAGGTTTTCTCAGTTTTCTACTTCCTTCTATCTATGAGGGCTGTTCCTTTTCACAGTCAAGACTAGGAACTTGGAAAACAGAAGGAAGCCGAGGCTGCGTTGCCATGTCAACCCAAGGCAGAGCTGACTTTTCAGCATCGCACACGCATCTCTCTGCCTTATGGACTAGTGGGGTGCTGGAAAATGGGTTTTGCCCACCCAAAAGGCTTTTGGCAATTATTGAGGATGCCTAAGCTTTGTCTCTGGGCCAGCCTGTCCCGTGGCTTCAGTGAACTGCCGAGTGAGATCTGGTGACATTGATCTTGTTTTTGGGACAGAACCCAACCACGGCCCAACACAGTTGTCCTCCCATCTGCCTTTTCTGCAGAGAAGTCCCACTTAATACCCACACCAGTCCATGGCTGGGTAACTACAGAAAGTCCTGACTCCACTCAGCTGAAAAGAAAGACTTCTCAAAGAAGAATTTCAGGCTTTCTCATTATTTCCCCTTTTCTTGTAGTCTGGCTCTGAGCCTTTGTTCTGCTTTCTTTCCTCCCTTCAAGTCCCACCTCACCCCTCCCCGCACCGTCCTCTGTTTAGATAAACAGGAGACCCCTAATATGTAGCTGTCCACTCTGACTTGGTTGGACTTATTTTCTCGTTTTCTGTAGGGAGAAAAAAGTAGGTTTTACTATATGACCTTTGATTACTATTTTAGTTGTTGCTTTTTTGAGGTCGGAAAACTTACTGGTAAGTGGCAAGCCCGCTGGTTTTCATGTCTGCTCTGTTTTAGGGGGTGGTGGAGAGGCTCTCACCTGAGGACCCCCTTTAAAGAGTGATGGCAGCGGAGAAATGGGGAGTCACCCAGAGTTCTAGAGGGAGCTCTCGATGTTGGTATCTATTCATGAGCAGAAAGAATTGACAGGAACCCTGGAATTTCTCCCCCAGTAACTGTCTTTCTCTGATTCTGGCTTTTGTGTCCCCAGAAATCAGGCAGCCTGCTATCTGCAGGTCTCCGTTGCTTCCCGTGTCCTGCTGTGACCTCAGCAAGTGTAACCGAACAAAGGGTCCTAGCAGGGTGGGACGGAGCAGACCCACCCGAGTGCCAGCCTAGGTCTGAGGCCAAAACGCAGCTGCACGTTGCTTCATTTGACTGAAGCAAATGCAATCCCTTTTCATCTTCTCTGACATTTATTATCCCGAGGAGGGGCTCTCAGGGGAAAGGACATTAGCCACAAATATGACAAGGTGAAAGGACAGTGAATCTGGTCTGAAGCATTGTATTCCAACGGTTGACAGCCCCAGTTCATCCATCAATATTATTGACTTGGCCAGGCTTCAGGGTGGAGTAATTTCTGTAATGTGATTTAGCTTGTGCCACAGAATGGTGTGTCTGGGATAGGATGTCTGAAGCCGGTCGTCTGTGAGATACATTTTGGGCAACACTCTTAATCTTAAAATTAGAACTGCTTGCAGCCCAGGAAGATGCTTAATTAGATTCATCTCGGAGCCACCAGCTGTTCCTGAGATGCGCAGAGACGTCTGAAGTCTCTGTGATGCTGTGGAGACAGGGGAGGGGGCTCCCTGTTCACGAGCCAAGGCTGAGAGACTCTTCAGTGGAAAGCTCTCCAGGCCTGAGTGGCCACACACACAGAGCTCACGTTTCCCCTTCCTCTGTCCTCTCGCTCTGCCCTCCAAACCTAAGGAGCTCTTAGTCACGATAGTCACGTGTCCACAGAGGGCTCCTGTGAGTCCATGCCCAGCCGGCCCTGTCTCTCCCATTTCCTCCCTCTCGGCATCTCAGGGGTAAACCATGTCTTTGCCAGACTGACATCTGGACCCTGAGGATGTAGTCATGGGGACGGGGCAGGGAGAAAATATGAACGAAGGAAACCACCAGGCAAGAGGGGAAGATGGGAAGAGTTTTTTGTTTTTTTCAGAAAGGCTGAGTCGATCTGTAGAACCACGATTTGGGAGAGAGCAACAAGCCTGGGTGAAGGGAAAATTGTGCCACTGAGACTGAGGCAGTTTCATGGTTTGAGGAGTCCATGGGGCTGGAATTGTGGATGAAAGAAAGGAGACTTTGAGGAGTGTGGTGATGAGTTGTGAGACTATCAGGAAGATTCGAGAGGAGTTCCCAGCCTCTCAGGTTGAGAGGTGAAAGGGGCCTTGGGTTCAGAGCTCAGCCTCCCATTCACAAGGGAACTTTTCTGGGACATTCCTGCAGAATGGCCACCCAGCCTTTACTTGGAAACCTTTGGGAATAGGAGACACACTCGTGTGTTGGCAAGTGTCGCAGAATAGTTGAGAACACAAGTGCTTGAGCCAGACTGCCTGGGTTCACACCAGTTCCTGGTGTGGCCCCTTAGCTATGTTACCTAGCAGCTCTGTACCTCAGTTTCTATACTGATGACTTAGGGGTGGTGATAGTAGAGTATTAATTTTATATATTTGATATTTTTTATTTATTCATAAAGTATATATGTCACTGAGAGCAGTGCTTGGTCTATAATGACAAGCATAAGTATTTTCTATTGTTATCATCAGGCTGTTCCATGTATAAGAAAGTTTTCTTTCAGATTGAATACTGTACATCTGACTTCTTTTATTCCTGCCTGTTTCTCAGTCCCTGAAATAACTCAGACCAGTGCTTCTCTGCTTTCCACATTGATACCCTCCAGACACCTGAAGATGCGTATCGTGTCCCTCTTTGCTTTTCTTCCTTGTGTTGTAGAGGAGAGATTATGCAAATGATGTTCCTTCTGTCCAGAACACTTTTCCTGGTCATGTTCTAACTCAGATTCCTCGTTTTTCAGGATGCCTTCCCACACCAAAGTAACTTACACAATATTTTACCCATGTTCTCTGAGTCTGAGTAGAAAGATAAAAGGATACAGTGCAGATTCTCACAGCCATTTGAATGTGTTGCCAGTTCATCATATGCCTTGTTCATCTTGGTAACCCTGGCACCCAGCACAAAACGCTATTGAATAAATTAGATGGGACAGAGAAGAAGTTGGATGGAGGTAAAGTGGCAACCTTCTTAAAAGGCACAGAACTGTTCTCTTGGAGAACAAAGTTTTTGGAGCAAGGAGACAGGTGGTAAGATGCTCTTTTCAAATATTTTTAGCAAACAGGCTTGCCTTTGATTACATCAGCTGACAATTTTGTCCCGATTAGTTCCATCAGAAAGGGAAGTTTTCTTGGAGTTTTGATTTTGCGTTGCTTGTTCAGCTTTCAGACTCTGCTTGGCTCTGCAAATTCCTATTTGGGGAGACTTGAAAAACAAAAGACAAAGAAGCAAGAAAGGGTAAGTGGATCCAGATGTGAAGAAGTAAAGGCAGGCAGTGAAGACAGGGGCAGCAGAGGTGGATGAGCCCTTTGGGTCTGGATGTGGGCAGAAGGTCCTTTGGAAGAGCAGAGAGAGAAGACAGTGTTTTGATATTAATAGAAGTCACTGGCTAGAGTGTGAAAGAGTTTAAAAATGGAGCATCGTGTGGAGAGGCTTTTTTAAGGGAAATGTGCTCTGCACTAAAAGTGTTCTCTATTAGGTGTTTTCTTTTGAGACCTGAGTAAAGGTTTTGGTGGCTCCAGATGTGTATTTTCTGCTCTTTTTTTGAGTAGGGCGTGGCCCACAGCCCCAGCCCTGTGTGATCCCACTTGTATTTCCACTGACCTGCTTTCGCCGGTCATCTGGGTCAGCACACAAATCCATGGCTGCTCTTGTCCTGTGGGACAGTGAGTGGTGCTTCACTGTAGCCCATGGCAGCCCCAAGTAAGAGAACAACAGCTACACAGAGGTAGCCACGTCAGTGGCCATAAATGTGTGAAATAATGAAGCATGTGTGCAGTTCACAATAGCCCATAGGCCTCTTAAATTTTTCTTTGCATTAATACAGGTTTTCCATTTGGAACCAATCATTAATTACAGTCTGTACCTGGAGACTGGCCCAAAGAGCAAGTTATTTTGCGAGGTAAGACCAGAGCAATAATATATCCTTGCCTTTGTTTGTTCCTATAAATTAATGGTCAAAATGTTATCTGAAATAGAAAATGTACACAAAACGCCAGCATTCTTTTCCAGGCTGGGCTACTGGTTGCCACCAAAAGATATTTGGGTGAAGTCTTTGGTCTGCAAACCTCTTATAAACCTCTGTCTGTCTTTGGAAAAGCCCCCTGACAATAGGGAATATGTCCAAATATAAAAGGATGAGCTATTCCTGTCTAGTTTTAGCCAAGTGTTCATATTTTCAACTTGCTGTTTTAACTGTACAAAGAAAGGAAAGTTGACGTTCTTTAGGTTTTCAATGGAAAAATACTGTATGTACCCTACCTAATAAGAGATCATAATTTTAAGAAAAAACAATGACCAAAAATATAAAAGAACTTGCATTATGGCAACACACGGAAGTAGAATCCTTAAAGATAATTCCCCCTTGGACTATTTCTTATACAGTACATAGATTTTGGCCCCTCTCACACAAATCCAGTCTTTTTGAAGGTTTCTAAGCTTGGTACCCTTTGGGGATTAAGCTTTTCCACTTTCATTAAAGAACACTTGGCATTAATACTGTGATGAGAAGCTTGGAATTGTGTATTTTAGCTAATCTTCCCAGACAGCTCCGTCAGAATTGGCCCCAGTTTTTTAGGAATAAGTTCATTTTAAAGTAAGTTTTACTTGACTATTGGAACTATTTCAACTTGCTACCAAATCTTGACTTTATTTTTACCATTAAACTTGACTTCAAAAATTTGTAGAAAGCTTTTACCACATTCTCTGTGTTTTTAAGAGACAAGGTGGCCGAAACACACTAACATGTTAACAGTGAAGGTCTCTGAAAGGTAATCTTTAATTCTCTTCTCTTTGGGTAATAGTAAGAAATCTAATGAGAAGAAATATGGAATGTTATTTTTAAAGTATCATTTAAAATATAGACAGAACCCTCTCTTGGCGCTCCCAGGCTTTCAGAGGACATGGAGTGCATATTTCTCTGGCATCACTTACATGTGTTCTCTGAAAGGTTCAGAAGAGAAAACTCAGCAAAAAGAGGGAAGAGACGGGATAAAAAGGAATTGTTCATGGAGACATGCAAAAACTGGTTGACTTATAAATGTCTGAAAAGCTTAAAAGTGATTTAAGCTAAATCTATGCAATTATTTGACCAACTTAGGTAAAAGAACCACACTGGAAAAAAAAAAAAAAAAACACACTGAACACATTTACACAGAATCTAGATAAATGGTACTGATGAACCTCTTTCTCAGGGAAGAAATGGAGATGCAGATGAAGAGAAAAGACTTGTGGATGCAGCGGGGGAAGGCCAGGGCAGGNCACACTGGAAAAAAAAAAAAAAAAAAACACACTGAACACATTTACACAGAATCTAGATAAATGGTACTGATGAACCTCTTTCTCAGGGAAGAAATGGAGATGCAGATGAAGAGAAAAGACTTGTGGATGCAGCGGGGGAAGGCCAGGGCAGGACGAGTTGAGAAGGCAGCCTTGACATGTATACTCGCTCATGTGTGAAACAGATAACTCGTGGGAAGCCGCCGTATAACACGGGGAGCTCAGCTTGGTGCTCAGCTCTGTGATGACCTAGAGAGGTGGGGAGGGGATGGGGTGAGGGGGTGTGTGCGTATTGTAATTACGACTCTTTCTCATTGTGTAGCAGAAACCAGCATATTGTAAAGGAGTAACCGCCAACCTAAAAAAAGCACTGATAATCCTAAGCAAAAGTACTTTATCTGCATCAGTTTCTACCGCATATAAATATAAAATTGGCCCAAAATGTTAAAAAAACCAGAAGCGTTCTTGTGCTCTTTCTGTCTCTTGCTCAGAATGTGAGCACATCATGGATTAAAATAAAACCAAAGGCGATTGGAGTTTCAAAAGGCATTATCCGGGAAATCAAGGGAAGGCTGAGAGTGGGTGGTAGGTGAATAGATATTAAGAATAAAATCTTCTCGGCTGCTGGAGCATCTGTGGAACGGTGCCCACCCTCTGCTAGGCTTTGGGAGGCACGGGAAGCAGCGCTCTCATGTGGCTTTGTGACATTCAGTGACACGCGCCTCAGAGCTTGAAAGCGTGGCACAGAGAATGTCACGGTGTAAGGGCGGTCTGTCTCCGGGCAGTGTGACAGGCTATCTCAGGTGCTACTTGGTGGCCGAGAGATTGTACAGAACCAACCGCTGAGCACTGTTGATGTGAGGACATAGCATGGTGGAGATACGTGAGATTATTCTTTGGAACCCACACAAGAGAGGAACATCTAGGAGAGCCGGCTGTGTACAAGCAACGGAGGTGATCACGGTGTGTGAAGACCTGTGTTTTGTTAGTGACTGGTAGTTGTTAATAAAGGGCGCTGCCTGGAACAATCAGAACTGGTACATACCTAAATGCTAATATCCTTATTCAGAGGTTTTCAAGCTAAAAGGCAAATTGCTTCACTGCAGGCAAAAATACTCCATTTAAGACTCATAATTAGAAGACATTTTATCCACCTAGTGATCAGGGGGATGCTGATGGACTAGAAATGCCTGCATTAAAGACGCTAAACACATTTGTCTTCAGTTCAGAGTGAAGGTGGAAATAGTAAGGACCCTCTTAAGATACATATCTTCAGTTCTTTGCAGTGTTGGTGTTCACGGTTCTTCTGAAGTTCAGCCTTAGATAAGGTGAAAGTGAAAGTAAGTTTAGTCTCTAAGTCGTATCCAACTGTCTACAACCCCGTGGACTATAGCCCACCAGGCTCCTCTGTCCATGAGATTCTCCAGTCAAGAATACTGGAATGGCTAGCCATTCCCTTCTCCAGGGGACCTTCCTGACTCAGGGATCGAACCCGGGTCTCCTGTATTGCAGGCAGTTCTTTACTATCTGAGCCACCAGGGAAGCCTAAAGGTGGGCAGAGAATCACCCAGATGTGAACGTGGACCCTGCATCCTCTTGCACGGAGAACTCAGTGATTCCTGCAGCATAAGCCAGTCCTGTCTAAGCTTGCTGTCTCCCGCAAAAGCAGATCCTATGCCCAACACCCTTCCCTGCATTAGAACCGTGACAGAGACCTTGAAACGGGTCAGAAGGGAACTGATAGAGAGAGATTACATTGGTGGAAGGAAAACCGACCAGGTTAACATTTCCTCAAGTACATGGCTGACGCGAGAAGAAAAGAATAAAGTGAGATTCAGACACAGAAGGTCCACTAAACCTTGGTCTGTTCACAGTGAAGGATTAAGGGCTGCTCCAAGCTACCCACTCCCCTCTCTCAGCCTTCCTTCAATTATCTGTGCAGTTGAAGGGAAACTGGTATTTGGGGTCTGAATCATCAAGCTGCTGACCTCACCTTCTCTAACTCCGTCTCTAAATACGTCGACTTAGTCTGATTTTCTAAAATAACTTAAAAGAGAAACTTTGTGCCTATGTTAAGAGGCATCATTTTCTTTTATTGGAACAAAAGTGATGAGCATATGCCCCCCTGACACATGACAGGCACTCATGGGCTTGGAGCGTGTCCCCGACCCCGCCGTGATTATACTGACCTCATCCAGTGAGGCTGGAGGCAGGGAGCCCAAGAGCCCGGGTGGGAGTCTCCCATGCACTTGTCCAGCAGACAGTAATAAAGTAGGGGACTGTGGGTTAATATTTCAGGACATCCGTCGGTTTTGTCAGGCACCAGAGCCTCAAGATCCATTTAAGAGGGAATTGATAGGACTCGGTGACCGACTAGAGAGATGTAGGCGGAAAGAGCCAGAGGAGAGCTGATTTTTCAAGCTCGAGCAGCTGAGTGGATGGAGAGGCCATTTCTACGGCGAGGAACGCAGGGCTCGGGGTCGTCCCTAAAAACATCCATCATTGTGCAGGGTGGGAAAGCCCTCGGGAGGTTATTGAGCTGTGTGGGACGGTTTGGTCGGCTTTTTAATTTTCTTGCTTCCTTCTTAGCTGACACACTGTCAGCTGTCACATCTTGCTACTGTCAGGGCACCCCCTTTTAAGCTTTTTCGTCCTTTATTTTCTAATTTGCTGTTTCTGGAAAACCCAGGAGGCAGAGTGGCTAGAAATGTATGTAAAGCAGGAGTCTATAGAGGCAAAGTGATGGTCCATGGACCAGTGTGTATCATAACTGGCTCTGTGACTTCTCTCTCAGCTGCGCCCAGGACTGCTCTCGTTTTGAAATGGATTAGGTCTTCACAGATCTGGCGTTCAGAGAACCATGGACATATTTATTTCTATTTTTAATAGCAACTTTGAGAATAAAAGAGCTCCTTTGAGTCATCAGGTGATTATAAATTTTTAAGGTAGGGCTTTAAAATTTCTTGGCTGCCAGATAATAACTGGCATTTCTTGGGCACTTGGTATGGATTAGACCCTGTTCTGAGCGTATTTCCTGTGATATCACTATGGATTGGGCAGTGTTATTATTATATTTTAAAGCTTTTATTTTGTTTCAGAATAAAGCCGATTAACAGTGTCATGATAACTTCAGGTGGACAGCAAAAGAACTCAGCCACACACATACATGTATCTGTTTTCCCCCAAACTCCCCTCTCATCCAGGCTGGGCAATATTATTACTGTGTAGTATTATTAGTAATACTAGGAATTATTATTATTATTAATACTGAGCAGGATTATTATTATTACCCACTTTATAGACAGGAAATCAGAAGCTCTGGGAAGTAACTTTTCCTAAGGACACAGTCCCTGTGCAGCAGAACCAGGATTCAGAAGCAAGCAGGATTCCACAAAGTGCTAACCCAAATATGCTGTAGCTACCTGGTTATATGAGTGGGGCTTAGAACCAACTGGCAAATGGTTTCTGTGACTCCTTAGGGCATAAAGATTGAAGTTGGTTAGTAACGCAACCCAGGCTTACCTCCCCTGTCCCCATCTCCCTCTGATTCACAACACACGAGCATCAGCCACATCAGACATGTTCGCCACTCCCTGACTTGGCTACAATGCAGAAAAGCAGAGCAAGGATGAAGCAGAGTTCACAGGCTAGGAGGCTAGGTGACTGCTGGTCCAATCATAGAGCGTACCTGGCTGACTCACTGAGGCCCATTGACTTGGGTTGTCACTGTGTTTCTTTCTCCCCTGATCCAAGGGTGTTCTCCCTATGTGCTTCCATTGTGTTATGTGTTGAACGATGTCCCTGCAAATTGAAGTGTTGAATTCCTAACCCCCTAGTACTTCAGACTGTGACTGTATTTGGTGATCGGCCTTTAAAGATGTAAAGTAGGGACTTCCCTGGTGGTCTAAGGGTTAAGACTTCACCTTCCAATGCAGGGTTTGCAGGTTCAATCCCTGGTCTGGGAACTACAATCTCCACATGCCTTGGGGCCAAAAAAACCAAAACATAAAACTGAAGCAATATTGTAACAAATTCAGTAAAGACTTTAAAATGGTCCACATCAAAAAAAAAATCTTAAAAAAAAAAAAAGACAAACTAAAATGAGGTTAGTGCTAGATCCTAAAACAGTCACTGTTTTCCTTATAAGAAAAGAAATTTAGGATACAACCACAGATAGAAGAACCCTAGAGTAGGCAATGGCAACCCACTCCAGCATTCTTGCCTGGGAAATCCCATGGACAGAGGAGCCTTGCAGGCTACAGTCCATGGAGCTGCAAGGAGCTGGACACAACTGAGCTACTGAACAGCAACAAACCTAAGGTCAACAAGATTTCCTGCGATGTTTTCTTTTAGAAGTTTTATTTTGTGTGTGTGTTTAGATTTCACATTTTATCAGTTTGTTTGTTTATGTTTTTTGACAACACTTCGCTGCCTGCAGGATCTTAGTTCCCCCACCAGAGCTAAAGCCCTCACCCCCTGCAGTGGAAGCAGAGTCTTAACCACTGGACAAACAAGATTTCCTGCGATGTTTTCTTTTAGAAGTTTTATTTTGTGTGTGTGTTTAGATTTCACATTTTATCAGTTTGTTTGTTTATGTTTTTTGACAACACTTCGCTGCCTGCAGGATCTTAGTTCCCCCACCAGAGCTAAAGCCCTCACCCCCTGCAGTGGAAGCAGAGTCTTAACCACTGGACCACCAGGAAAGTCCCTCTTCTGGAAGTTTTATAGTGTTGGGTTTTAACTTGTTGAGAGAGAGGGATTCTATCTCACTTTTTTGCATATGGATATCCCATTTTCCCAGCATCGTTTGTTGAAAAGTCACCAGTGGTTGCATTGCGTTTGTGCTGCTGTCAAAATTCAGCAGCACGTCCGTTGTCTGTATGGATATGAGTTTATTCGTGGGTTATCTAGGCTGTTCCATTGACCAACTTTTGTCTCTCTTTATACCAATACGATACTGTTCTCATTACTGTAGTGTACAGTGATATTGCTATATTTGTTTATGTGTGTGTGACATTATGACATTTCATTCCTAGATATTTCAGTACACAAGTTTTAATACTAAGGGCTTTGTCATACCTAACTTGCAACAACAATGAAAATTGGTGCTAATCCACAACTATTATGTAACAGTTCAAATATCTTCAATATCTTCAAATATCTCTAATGTCTCCCAAACATTTATAGTTTTTAAAGGCATTAATGAAACACTTTTCTCAATATCTGCAGCTTTTCTTGGATAAATCAGAATTATAAACTTTTTTTCCTGGATCTATTTTCACATTTTTATTATATTACTGGGAATTCATCCTTTCAAATTCGGAAAACTCTTGTGCTAGAGTTGATTGTTCTCTTCTAGATTACTGTAGTCACTTGTCTCTGTGGCTGTTCCTCCTTTCTAATCTTGCCTGTATTGCTCACACTCTTTCTCTCTCTCTTTCAGTCTCCTACATTATCAGGATCTTAAGGGGTTTATCTGTCTCATCATTGTCATTCTTCCGTGGCTAAGTCATGTCTGGCTCATTGTGACCCCACGGATTGTAACTCGGCAGGCTCCTCTGTCGTCCCAGCATCCAGGTCTTTTCCAGTGCTCTGTGCATTAGTGGCCAGAATATTGGAGCTTCAACTTCAGCATCAGTCCTTCCAGTGGATATTCAGGGTTGATTTCCTTTAGGATTGACTGGTGTGATCTCCTTGCATCCAAGGGACTCCCAAGAGTATTCCCCAACACCGTAGTTCAAAAGCACCAATTCTTTGGTGTTCAGCCTTCTTTATGACCCAACTTTTGTACATGGCTACTGGAAAAACCATAGCTTTGACTAAATGAACCTTTGTTGGGAAAATAATGTTTCTGCTTTTAAATACGCTGTCCTCATTTGTCATAGCATTCCTTCCAAGGAGCAAGTGTATTTTAATTTCATGGTGGCAGTCACCATCCACAGTGATTTTGGAGCCCAAGAGATAAAATCTGTCACTGCGTCCACTTTTTCCCCTTCTCTTTGCCATGAAGTGATGGAACCAGATGCCATGATCTTAGTTTTTTGAATGTTGTTTCAAACCAACTTTTTCACTCTCCACTTTCACCCTCATCAAGAGCCTCTTTTAGTTCCTCTTCACTTTCTCCCATTGGGGGGAGGGGTCATCTGCATATCTGAGGTTGTTGATACTTCTCCTGGGAGTCTTGATGCCATCTTGTGATTCATCCAGCCTGGAATTTTGCATGATGTACTCTACATAGACGTTAAATAAGCAGGGTGACAATATACAGCCTTGACATACTCCTTTCCCAATTTTGAACCAATCTGTCATTCTATGTCCAGTGCTAACTGGTGCTTCTTGACCCACATACAGTTTCACAGGAGACAGGTAAGGTGGTCTGGTATTTCCATCTCTTTAAGAATTTGTTTCTTCAGTTCAGTCGCTTAGTCATGTTCAACTCTTTGCAACCCCATGGACTGCAGCACGGCAGGCTTTCCATCACCTACTCCCAGAGTTTAGACAAACTCATGTCCATTGACTTGGTGATACCATCCAACCATCTCATCCTCTGTTGTCCCCTTCTCCTCCCGCCTTCAGTCTTTCCCAGCATCAGGGTCTTTTCAAATGAGTCAGTTCTTCACAGCAGGTAGCCAGAGTATTGGAGTTTCAGCTTCAGCATCAGTCCTGATGCTGATTCAGGAATGATTTCCTTTAGGATGGACTGGTTGGATCTCCTTGCTGTGCAAGGGACTCTCAAGAGTCTTCTCCAACACCACAGTTCAAAAGCATCAATTCTTCTATGCTCAGATTTCTTTATAGTCCAACTCTCATATCCATTCGTGACTACTGGAAAAACCATAGCTTTGACTAGATGGACCTTTGTTGGCAAAGTAATGTCTCTGTTTTTGAATATGCTATCTAGGTTGGTCATAACTTGTCTTCCAAGGAGTAAGCATCTTTTAATTTCATGGCTGCAATCACCATCTGCAGTGATTTTGGAGCCCCCCAAAATAAAGTTTGACACTGTTTCCCCATCTATTTGCCATGAAGTGATGGGACCGGATGCCATGATCTTAGTTTTCTGAATGTTGAGCTTTAAGCCAACTTTTTCACTCTCTTTCAGTTTCATCAAGAGGCTCTTTAGTTCTTCTTCACTTTCTGCCATAAGGGTGGTGTCATCTGCATATCTGAGGTTATTGATATTTCTCCCAGCAATCTTGATTCCAGCTTGTGAATGGACTGGTTGGATCTCCTTGCTGTGCAAGGGACTCTCAAGAGTCTTCTCCAACACCACAGTTCAAAAGCATCAATTCTTCTATGCTCAGATTTCTTTATAGTCCAACTCTCATATCCATTCGTGACTACTGGAAAAACCATAGCTTTGACTAGATGGACCTTTGTTGGCAAAGTAATGTCTCTGTTTTTGAATATGCTATCTAGGTTGGTCATAACTTGTCTTCCAAGGAGTAAGCATCTTTTAATTTCATGGCTGCAATCACCATCTGCAGTGATTTTGGAGCCCCCCAAAATAAAGTTTGACACTGTTTCCCCATCTATTTGCCATGAAGTGATGGGACCGGATGCCATGATCTTAGTTTTCTGAATGTTGAGCTTTAAGCCAACTTTTTCACTCTCTTTCAGTTTCATCAAGAGGCTCTTTAGTTCTTCTTCACTTTCCGCCATAAGGGTGGTGTCATCCGCATATCTGAGATTATTCATATTTCTCCCAACAATCTTGATTCCAGCTTGTGCTTAATCCAGCCGACTGTTTCTCATGATGTACTCTGCATAGAAGTTAAATAAGCGGGGTGACAATATACAGCCTTGACATACTCCTTTTCCTATTTGGAACCAGTCTGTTGTTCCATGTCCTGTTCTAACTGTTGCTTCTTGATCTGCATACACATTTCTCAGGAGACAGGTCAGGTGTGATGTTGTATTCCCATCTCTTTAAGAATTTTCCACAGTTTATTGTGATCCAAACAGTCAAAGGCATTGGCATAGTCAATGATGCACAAGTAGATGTTTTTCTGGAACTCTCTTGCTTTTTCTGTGATCCAACGGATGTTGGCAATTTGATCTCTGGTTCCTATGCTTTTTCTAAATCCAGCTTGAACATCTGGAAATTCACAGTTCATGTACTTGTTGAAGCTTTGCTTGGGGAATTTTGAGCATCACTTTGCTAGCGTGTGAGATGAGTTCAATTGTGCAGTAGTTTGAGCGTTCTTTTGCAGTGCTTTTTCTGGGACTGGGATGAAAACTGACCTTTTCCAGTTCTGTGGCCACTGCTGAGTTTTCCAAATTTGCTGGCATATTGTTTGTTATTATCCACAGTCAAAAGCTTTAGCATAGTCAATGAAACAGAAGTAGGTGTTTTTTCTGGAATCCCCTTGCTTTCCTCATGATCCAGCGGACATTGGCAATTTGATATCTAGTTCCTCTGCCTTTTCTAAACTCAACTTGTACATTTGAAAGTTCTCAGCTCACATACTGCGGCAGTGTAGCTTGAAGGATTTTGAGCATTACCTTGCAAGCATGTGAAATGAGCACAGTTGTAAGGTAACTGGAACGTTCTTTGGCATTGCCTTTCTTTGGGATTGGAATGAAAACCGACCTTTTCCAGTCCTGTGACCACTGCTGAGTTTTCCAAATTTGCTGACATATTGAGTGCAACACTTTAACAGCATCATCTTTTAGCATGTGAAATAGCTTAGCTGGAATTTCATCACCTTCAAGAGCTTTGTCTGTAGTAATGCTTCCTAAGGCCCACTTGACTTCACACTCCAGGATGTCAGGCTCTAGGTGAGTGATCACACCATCATGGTTATCCAGGTCATAGGACCCCTTTTGTACAGTTTTTTTGTGTGTATTCTTGCCTCCTCTTCTTAATCTCTTCTGCTTCTGTTGGGTCCTTATGCGTTCTGTCCTTTATCATGCCCATCCTTGCATGAAATGTTTCCTTGATATCTCCAGTTTTCTTGAAGAGATCTCTAGTCTTTCCCATTCTATTGTTTCTGTCTATTTCTTTGCATTGTTCGTGGAAGAAGGCCTTCTTATCTGTTCTCACTATTCTCTGGAACTCTGTATTCAACTGAATATATGCTTCCCTTTCTCCCTTGCCTGTCACTTCTTTTCCTTGGCTCTTTGTAAAGCCTGCTAAGATGAGCACTGTGCCTTCGTGCATTTCTTTTTCTTGGGGATGGTTCTGGTCTCCGCCACCTCTACAGTGTTACGGCTCTCCATCGATATTTCTTCAGGCACTCTGTCTGTCAGATCTAACCCTTTGAATCTATTCATCACCCAGAAGTAACATTTGGATTTATTTATCCTCTGCTATCTTCGCTGCTGCTGCTGCTAAGTCGCTTCAGTCGTGTCCAACTCTGTGCGACCCCATAGAAGGCAGCCCACCAGGCTCCCCCGTCCCTGGGATTCTCCAGGCAAGAACGCTGGAGTGGGGGTTTATCTTTATCTTATCCTTCTTGCTAGTTTCTTTGGGTTTCTTTTGTTGTTCTCTTTAGGAAATTATAAAAGTGAAATCTTAGACCCCGTTGGTCATCTTCTTTAACTGAACGTGTATTCAAGGTCAAGAACTCTGAGTATGAGTCTCCTTCTATCTTACAGATGTTGTTTGCAATACACTGCTTTCTGTTGCTTTCTGGATAGCTGCTAATTTCTCTTCTGGGTTTCATTTTCAATCCACAGATTATCACCAGCTGCTTTTTAGTTTCCACATGGATGAGCTTTCTGGTTGTTTTATCTAACTAACATATTTTTTCAAATTTTTAATTGAAATATACTTGGTTCAGAATGGTTTGTTAGTTTCAGATGTGAAGTGACTCAGTTACACAGACATATAAATATATATATATATATATTTATCTTTTTTTTCATTGCACTCTACCATATACTCAATGTGTTGTTATTACAAGACATTGAGTAGACTTCCCTGTGCTATACAGTAGGTCCTTGTTGGTTATTTGTCGTATGTGTGTGTGTGTGTATATATTCTAATTCTCTAATAATTAGTCATATGGAGCATCAGGCCATATGGAGCATCTTTTCATGTGCTTTCAAGAAAAAGAGAAAAAAAACAGTGTTCTTTACTTGAGGTGACGTCTTGAGGTTGACTTCTTGAAGGTCCACCCTGTTTTGAATTGTTTTTCTTTTTTTTCTTGCTTACCCACCCCAGGACACTGCTTGAGGGCAAGTGTCCTTTACAGTTCCTCAGGCCTTGTGAATTTCAAGGGCCCTGAGCACCGGTTTTCAAGTTGTTGTTATAAGAAATGTCCACAAGGCGGCAGCACTTCTTCACGTTTCACTCAGGTTCCTGGGGCATCAGATCAGTTCAGTTCAGTCAAGTCCACCTTTGTGACCCCATGGGGTGCAGCACGCCAGGCTTCCCTGTCCATCACCAACTCCTGGAGCCTACTCAAACCCATGTCCGTCGAGGAAGTGATGCCATCTAACCATCTCATCCTCTGTCGTCCCCTTCTGCTCCCGCCTTCAATCTTTCCCAGCATCAGGGTCTTTTCTAGAGGGGCATATACATACACCTGTGTATATGTTAATCCCATCCTCCTAATTTATTCCTCCAGCCCAGCCAGTTTTCCCCTCTGATAAACTAGGAGTTTGTTTTCTACATCCGTTAGTCTGTTTCCGTTTTGTGAATGAATGCATTTGTGTTGCTTTTTAGATCCTGAGCATCAGGGATATCATGAGGTATTTGTGCTTCTCTGCCTCCCTTCACTTAGTGTGATCACCTCCTGGCACATCTTTCTTTTGTTTTTATGGCGGAGGTACATTCCACTGGACGTGTGTGCGTGTCCAGTCGTTTTAGTCGTGTCTGGCTCTTTGCGACCCCATGGGCTGCAGTCTGCCAGGCTCCTCTGGCCATGGACTTCTCCCGACAGGAATACTGAAGTGGGTTGCCATGCCTTTCTCCAGGAGATCTTCCTAACCCAGGGATCGAATCCGTGTCTCCTGTGTCTCCTGCATTGCAGGCAGATTCTTTACCACTGAGCCACTGGGAAAGCCCTTCACTGTATGTATGTATGTATATGTGTGTGTGTGTGTGTATTATGTATATATACATTATATATATGCCGCATCTTCTTCTTCCATACGGCTGACAATGGGCATTTTGCTTGCTTCAGTGTCTCAGTCCATGTAAACTGTGCTACAGGGGACATTGGGGAGTGTGTGTCATTTCGAATGATGATTTCTCTCCGGGTGGAAGCCCTGGAGTGAGAATGCTGATCCTGTGCTAGCTTCTGTTTTTTAAAAAAAACCTCTGTGTTGCTCTGCATTGTGACTGCTACCAACCTAACGTTTTCAGTAACAGCATAGGAGGGTTCCCTTGTGCCCATGCCCTCTCCCCCGTTATTGTTTGTAGTCTTTTTGAGGATGGTCATTCAGATTGGTGCCAGGTGATTCTTCATTGTAGTTTTGATGTGCAGTTCTCTAATAATTAGCGATGTGGAGCATCTTTTCATGTGCTTTCAAGAAAAAAGAAGAAAACAGTGTTTGTTACTTGAGGTGACGTCTTGAGGTTGATTTCTTGAAGGTCCACCCTGTTTTGAATTATTTTCCTTTTCTTTTTTTTCTTTTCTGCTTACCCACCCCAGAACACTGCTTAAGGGCAAGTGTCCCTTACAGTTTGACAGGACTTGTGAATTTCAAGGGCTCCTACGCACCGTTTTCAAGCTGTTGTTATAAGAAATGTTCACAAGGCGGCAGCACTTCTTCACGTTTCACTCAGGTTCCTGGGGCAGCAGGTGCTCTGGCGAAAGTCCTGTTCCTGGGTTGTAGATTAGAATGGACTGTTCCATGGCTCTGGTCCTATGACTTCTTCTGCCTTATCCTGCACCTCCAGAGAAATCCCAAGCCCTCCCCAAACTGCACTCCTGAGTGCTGTGGTGCTCAGGTGGGGCGACTCCCAGGAAGCGGGCTGCGGGTGGGAACCCCCACCAGGAAACCTTGTCAGAGCTCTTTCAGCCCAGAGGGGCCACCATTGTGGGCTGCACTAGGCTTGGTTGAGCTCTAAGGGGGCCCACCTGGATCGGGGGTCCCGTGCACCGGGGCCAGGCGCTCCAAGTTCATCGGGTCTCCTTTGCTGGCACGTCCTCCCCAGCTCCTCAGCTCCACCCCAGTGCAGCCGTGGGCCCCAAGAATGCTCAGGCCCCAGGGATATGCCAGCACCCCACGTCACCCAGGCCCGAGGGGAATACCATCGCCATTTATTTTCTTTTCCTTTCTTTTTAAAATTAATTTTTATCATATACTGGAATATAGTTGATTTACAGAGTCGTGTTTGTTTGGGTATACAGCCACCTGTTTCAGTTATACATTTCCATATGTCTGTTCTTCAGACCCTTCCCATACACGTGATTACACACTGCTGAGTAGAGTTCCTGTGGTGTACGGTAGGTCCTTGCTGCTTATCATTACATCTATATTACTGTGGAAATGTTAATCCCAACCTCATAATCGATCCCTCTCTTTGCCACACCTTTCTCCTTTATCAGAAGTTTGATTTCTGTGTCTATGAGTTAGTTATAACCAGTTTTATTTAGTGAGACTAGAAAAGCTGTGAAATCCGTATGCTTTTGAATGTTTTAAAACTTTACTTGTGGCTATATATCACTTATTTATAAGTTTTAATAGGTATTCTTGTACCTTTGAAAATAAGGTACATTCTTTATTCAGTGGATGTAAGACTCTATAAGTACCAGTGATATAAAACTTATTGATTGCATATTTAATTCCTCTATGGTTTTGCTTTTATTTTTTTCTTTTCCTTGCTGGATATGCTATCTAAAGGAGATATCGAGAAGCCTCTGATTGTAATAGTAATCTTGTCAAATAGTTCGTGAATTTGTCGTCGTTTTTGCTTTGTGTTTTTAGCTTTTATGATTTGGTGCATAAATGTTGTGCCTGTCATACTGCTTTAACAACTATCGGCTCCGTGTTTACAGAACAGCCCTTTTTACCCTGTTGAGTGGTTTGACCTGCTCCTGTTCACCTTCTCCCGTCATGAAAGCTCTCTCCAGTTCATCTGTGATTGGTTTTGAATTTTAATTGTTCCCTTGGGGAGGGATATTTGGGTCTGATAGTTCCTGGCAATTTGGTTCCTTTCAAGTATCTCCCTGATGCTTAGTAGATCTTGATTGGATACTGGACTTCTCGTTTGCGGTCCTTCTCTCCTAGATGCTACTGTGCTGTGGCAGAGCGGCAGGTGCAGTTTCAGACCATTCCTCTGAGTGTCTCTGTGTGCATATTGCTGGGGGAGGGCTGCAGCTTGGGGGTGTGGGGGGGCAGTATCTGTCAGGGCTGTCACCTTGCCCAAAACCAGGAGCTCCCTCCCTGTCACCCTTCATCACAGGAGTCACAGGTGACTGTCAGACTCTTTCCAGCATCTGCCAGTATCTTGTCATCATCCTTGGCCTTCCCAAGTCTGGGCTCCAGGTGCTTGCCCAGCCCATGGGGGAAAATGCTTCTAGAAGTTTCATCCACCCCACAGAGCTGATGGCCTCGGCTGTACCCCATGGCTTCTGCAGGAGGACCCCGTGAGCTGCAGGTGAGAGGAGCTGAGCGTGGAGACAAAGCACTGGTTTCTTGGTGCCATGTTCCAAGAATCCTTCCTCATCCTCTCTGAGGGTAGAGTTTTTTTATTTTTTATTGATTTTTAAAAATGAAAGTATAGTTGATTTTCACTGTTGTGTTAGTTTTTGGTGTACTGCAAAGTAGTTCAGTCACATGTGCATCTATTCTTTTTCAGATTCTCTTTGATATTAGGTGATTACAAGGTTTTGAATATAGTTCTCTTGCTCTACGGTAGGACCTTCCTGTTTTGAGTACAGAATTATCGGAGTCAAGCTTGCTTAAGTGCCGTCCTCTAGGCATGTGCACTCTTCACGTTTAGACATTCCTGCAGTGACAAGAAAGCTGCAGCTCAGCAAGTGCAGCCTTTTAAGCAGACCGTGTGCCTGCTGCGTGTGAAGTTGCTCAGTTGTGTCTGACTCTTTTGAACCCCATGGACTGTAACTCACCAGGCTCCCCTGTCCATGCCTCTGAAAAGGGACAGATAAGACCACAGTACGTGGAGTGATGGTCTCGAGCACTCAGGACCTCCTTGGAGAAAATATTTTTTTAGAGACCATCTATCTGATTAGAAAGCATCGTCCGTGACGTAAACCTGTGTTGCTATTTCTGTAGGCTTGTACTAGAAGACCTGTGCTCACTGAGAAGAAAAAAAACAGACTGTTCCTATAAACTGGTGACAGAAAAGCAATAAAAGCCACTAGAGATGGTCTGAAGTGTTTATTCTAATACTTCCCTGATCAGGAGGAGCACACAGGAAGCTTTGCAAGGTTCGAGAAATCGTTGACAATGCGGAGAATCCATTTTTTTCTGCCTTGTGTAAAGCTAAAGATTAATTGGGGAATGGAGTTCAGAGAGGAAGGAAGCACGTTGGTCTAGTTGTGCTAGAATGAATGTTTTTAATGTTTTATTGTGCTGAAATATATATATCATACAATTTGACATTGTAATCATTTTTACCTGTATTGTTCAGTAGTATGAATTACAGTCACAGTGTTGGATAACCTTTACTGCTATTTCCAAATTGTTTTCATTCTCCCCAAAGAGAAAGTTTGTAACCATTAAACACTGACTCCCCACTCCCCCTGTCTCTGGTGACCTCTATTCTACTTTCTGTCTTCATGAATTTACCTGTGGGCGAAGTACATTTATGAACCAGAAAGCAGTAGAAACTAGTCTTAGGTGAAAAGACTCAATTTTGTAGACAAGTGAAGCCATATAGTGTTTCAGAGCAAGAAATACTATCTGATCTATATGTAGCTTCCGGAGCTTCATCTGGCAGAAGTTTGTGGGATGAATCGGGGTCTGGAGACCAGTTGAGAGGCTGTTATAAAACTGGGGTAAGGAGCATTAGGAGCTGCTACTGAAATGGAAAAGAAGATTTAGGAGACGTTTTGGGGAATATTTGGGAGGAAACCGCTACATGACCTGGCAAAATTACCTTGGGGAGAAAGGGGGGGGATGGAGGGGAACAGATGTTTTGAGTCTAGGTAACTTGTGCGATTGCTTTGTAAGCTATACTTGAATTCAGCTTCTGTGAAAAAGTCACAAAAACAGTTACATAAATTATCAACACAGAATATAAGAAAAAGGTCAGTGTGAGGTGTGATGTTCTTTTAGGATAAAGCCAAACTACAGAACAAAGAATTCTATCTTCTGTTAAACTTCACGGTTCATACCATGCGGCCCTTCATGGGAAGGGGAAGAGGTAAGGATGGGTGATCAGTCACTTTAGAATGATGGAAGGTGACAATCCAGGAAGTGAGAGGGAATTAATTCTGTACAGAAGATCAGTCCTCCTGGAGGAGTATGCTGTGGTCAGTGCTGGATAATAGTAAGAGTGATATCATAGCTAGGGGCCTGGAGTCTCGAGTTCAAATCCCACTCTGTCACAGGCGGGCTGTGTGGCCTTGGTCAGACTACTTAACATCTCTGAGCCTCTGACATAGGGAGTCATGCTGCTGCTGCTGCTAAGTCGCTTCAGTCGTGTCCAACTCTGTGCGATCCCACAGACGGCAGCCCACCAGGCTCCCCCGTCCCTGGGATTCTCCAGGCAAGAACACTGGAGTGGGTATAGGGAGTCATGCTGCTGCTGCTGCTAAGTCGCTTCAGTCGTGTCCGACTCTGTGTGACCCCATAGATGGCAGCCCACCAGGCTCCCCCATCCCTGGGATTCTCCAGGCAAGAACACTGGAGTGGGTTGCCATTCCCTTCTCCAATAGGAGTCGTAGGGAGTCATAAGAGAATCTATTTCACTAGGTTGTTGTATAGATTAAATGACTTAGCATTTCTTGGGTGCTTTAAGACGTATCAAGCTCATGTAAATGCTTTGTAAGAATTTTGTGCCATTACTATTACTGTTATTAGGCTAATTTAAAATATAAACCAAGATAAATGTTTCCCTGTAAGCTTGAACAATATAGTTTACCAAGAAAATCAGAAATGAAGAAATTACAGAGTCTCAGAAGCAGCCATATGGCTCAAATATCTGTTTTGTGCGGTTTGAGTTAACCAAGAATACTGACTTCCATTTCAATGCTAAGTATTCATTTTTTGGTTAAAAGTTATTTTTTCAGTACATAATCAGCATCATTGTAACTCACTTTTGAAGATTTGTTGACTTGGACTTTTTGTAATAAGATGTTTAGATTGTCTCCGTGGCTGGGTCTCCATTTTCTTTTCTCCTCCTGACGTGTGATATTGAGTTGAGTGCGTAGTAAGGGTTGAATCATCATGTGGTGGACTAAATGAAGGAAATAATAAATTACCTTTATGCTTTCCAGTCATCCACATCTGTATTTGGGAATATGAATTTAAATGGATCTTTTGCTTCACTTGTAACTAAAATCAGAGACTGTGTTTTGAAGGTCATCTTTAGCTTTCAGGGGCTTGTGGTAAGGAACCCACCTGCCAGTGAAGGAGACGTAAGGGGCGCGGGCTCTGTCCCAGGGTGGGGAAGATCCTCTGGAACAGGAAATGGCAACTCCGGTACTCTTGCCTGGAGAATTCCACGGACAGAGCAGCCTGGTGGGCTATAGCCCATCAGGTAGCAAGGAGTCTAAGCACAGCACAGCACATTCAGCTTCTAAATAGTGGGGTTTCCTATGATTTATGTTCCTGGAAAATTCAGAAGACTCCCAGATTTGCTGTGTTTAACTTCAAGTACCTCCACATCTCCTTTGCCCAGCTGCATGCCACCTTCCCCACCCAGCCGTGATTGCTGATCGCCAGGTGGGCCTGGGGCCCCCAAGAGCCGAGCTCCTCCCCTTCCTGGACTTTGCGAGACCAGGCGGGCACTGCTGCCCTCTGCTGGTGACCGCGCAAAACACCGCTCTCCATTCGCATCATCTGAGCTTCTCAGAGGAGGATCTCTGAAACCTCCCCTTACCCGACCCTGAACCCTGTCCCCAAAAAAGTTCAAAATCAAAGCAGTACTAAGTGGTATAGGTGAACAATAGCACGTCCATCACAGTTCTGATTTTTCCTGCCATTATCCCACAGTTCTTGTTTAAATAGAACTTTGCTAGTGGCTCAGATGGTCAAGAAAATGCCTACAGTGCGGGAGACCCGGGTTCTGTCCCTGGATCAGGAGACAGGAGAAGGGGATGGCAGCTGACTCCAGTCTTCTTGCCTGGAGAATCCCATGGACAGAGGAGCCTTGGGCCTGGTGGGCTACAGTCCTGTACAGGTTCACAAAGAGTCAGACCCGACTGAGCGACTAATACATACTTATTTAAATGTTGACTATTTCGTCCCCAAAGTTCACTTTCTCCCACCTGTGCTTTGCTGAACGGGCTGGTTGTGGATACAGCGCCATTTCGATGTGTCCAGTGTGGTGTTTCCCAAGTTTTCACAAGCAGAAATTGGAATTTAGATGCCGTGTGTTCTAGACTGGCTGCACGACGTTCAGCAGTGCCCTGTGGTTCGTCTTAGATTCCTGATAACAAAAGTCAGAGACTCACCCTTTTTTGCTCCTTTCATATTTCACATCCTCCTAGTGGTTACCTGTAAATTCATACCTCTTTGTAACAGCTTTCCTCTTAGTCCTGTTGACCATTTTTGTTGTTAAATGATACCATTTGATTTCTGGAAATCACTCCCCATCGACTCATAAAGATTTATTTATTCTTGTTTAGCACAGCCTACTGCTTCAACGTGTATAACATGCTGATGTTATTTTGACCACTTTCCTGAATTTGGGCATTTAAACTGTTTGCAGGATTGTGCAGTTTCAAATAACGCTGCCATGAATAAGTGTGTGCATTTGTGTTTGTGTATGAGTGGTGATGTTCCTGCAGGGTAGCTTTTCATAAGTGGCATTGCTGGGTCAGAGGGTGAGTGTATGTGTAGTTTTGTTCAGTTTCAACAGACTGTCCTCCCCTCGGGGCAGAGTCTCCCTCTGAGACTGTTAGTGACTAGGATTTATTATGAGGGTACCTGGGGGCGGGGGAGGGAAGGAGGAAGGTAGGTAGGTAGGTAGGTCGGTAAGAATGGAGAAACCGGCATTTTAACCGTGTTGCTCCATCTTATGAGGACTTGGGAAAATAGTCTGGTTGGCAGGGTGGAGGCATATACTGGATGGACCTCTTGAGATGATTAGAAATGGTAGCACAACTCAGCTTGTAGAGACAGAGTTGCTACTGGTTCTATACCTAAGTGGCAGTCTTCCCTGGTGGCTCAGATGGAAAAGAATCTGCCTGCAATGCAGGAGACTTGGGTCAGGAAGATCCCCTGGAGGAGGGCATGGCTACTCCAGTATTCTTGCCTGGAGAATCCTATGGTCAGAGGAGCCTGGCGGGCTACAGCCCGTAAGAGCACAGAGAGCTGGACGCGACTGATGTGACTCCGCCCTGGACCTACGGCCGACCTTGGTCCTTTCACAGCCTGGTTGAGGCCTGTTCATTCCAGAGCGCCTGCCTCGTTTGTGACACCACTCTTGCCGGTCTTTCTGCTCTTCTTACATCACCATCTGAGTCCGGCTCTGTAGGACATACAGCCCTTCGTCCTGCTCCTTCTGGCCATGGTTTCAGCTCGCCCTTAATTTTGTGACTGATTGGGTGCCCTGCATCTTCCCTTCAGGACAGAACTGGTCACGCCAGGGCATCTCCTAGGCCATCCACAGTCCACACGGGATGTGATGTGTCCCCCTAGGGCAGTCTCTCCAGAGGGGCCATGGCTGGAATGAGAAATATGGCAGGAAACAGGATTGATATTAATATAATTGAGCAATTCACCAGAAATGGGAGTATGGCTCTCTGAAGACTTTACCTATTATGTTCTCAACAACTACACAGGCCAGTTGTAAATCTCTGCTTTTTCAGCATTCTTATTTTTAAGCTGGAAAGAGGAAATTAGAAAGTTATCACATGGTCCATCACTCCTTATGTTATATATAAAGGAAGGTGATTACTAGTGAAACTAAGAAAGTTGGTACAAGGTACCTTCCTTAAAGGATGGTCCTAAACCAAGCCCCTCCTGTTGATCTTACCCTAAACGTCAGTTCAAAAAAAGCCTTTCTTTACCATCTCTTGCCTGTTGGCTCAGATGGTGAAGAACCTGCCTGCAATGTGGGAGACCCAAGTTCGATCCCTGGGTCAGAAAGATCCCCTGGAGAAGGGAATGGCTACCCACTGTCATTTTCTTGCCTGGAGAATTCTGTGGACAGAGGAACCTGGTGGGCTACAGTCCATGGGGTTGCAAGCAGTCAGGCATGACTGAGTGGCTAACACTTCCACTTTGCCATCTATCCCATGAGTGTATTTATCCCACTGTTCTGACCACTGTCTGAATAAGTTACTTAGTGGTTTGTTGTTGATTTGCCCCTCCCGTTCCTTCCCCACCAGAACAGAAGCTCCATAAACAACATCTACTGGTCTGCCCTGCTCGCATGGCACCCAAATCACTGCTCAGCACATAGTAGGAGCTTATAAATTTTTGTTCAAGAAATCAATATACTAATGGGGAGGCTGTGTGAAAAGTGTCATGCCGTGTGATGCATTTGATACTTCCTGCTGTGTGCAAGTGGCTTCTAGTCATCAAAAATTCAACTGATATTGGTTACATTGGTTACTCAAAACCTGATAACCAGCTCCAGGAATAAGAGCATTTTGTAAGCTCTCTTCTTCCTCCAAAATGCTCCTGTGCAGAGGTGCCATTTAGCGAGGGAGAAACGAGCATGCTACATGGTTTGACTTTTATGCTGCAGTAACACTGGAATGCAGTGTGTTCTGAGCTGATGCTCTTAGTAAAGTCAGCATCCTCTGAGCTGCCCACCAGCAGGGAGGGACCCTAGCAGCAGCCGAGGGAACTGCGCCTGCATAAGCCCATCTCATTCTTACCCGGGGAGCCCGTAATCAAGCCGCCTCTCACATCACGTCTTTGAAAATTCAATGAAAAAGCTGAAAGTGCATCATGTAATTGAAAGTGAGCATCGCCACAGCCAAGCAGATAAAGTTAATTATACACTAAGAGGACCCTTCTTTAATGTGGCAGGCATGGCCATAGGCATCCCATCAACAGCCCTGGGGGCCCGGTGTACAGGGAGCTGACAGCATTCTGCTCAGAAAGAAAGACTCTAGTCCCCTGAAACAGAACACCTTTCTCAGATCCAAATGCTGTCACATAAAGGGAAAGCACAAATGCTGAGGCGGAGGAGGAGGAGGGCCCCTTGGTCGGATGTCTAACTGAAACCAGGCTCGAATAGAAAAGAGCTCATTGTGACTGTCGTCATAAATGAAGAAAGTGTGATTTTAAAATAAACCCTAGAAGCAGAACGTAAGACGACACACATGCCCAGACCTCTCCATAGGCCAGTGTCAAGTCCACATTTTAATTTCTAGGGGGCAGAAGCCTAAAAGGGGAGATGTGTTTAGTTTTTCCTCCATGAGACAACAAAGACCCCAGACTTGACGCTTCTCTAGAAGCTTCTGTATAGAACTAGTTAATCCAGTCAAATTGAGTTAATGGCTACAGAGAGGTTGATGGAATGGGCAATTTCCTGTTCAATAATGAGTTGTCAATACCGAGCAAAGAGCTATTTTGATCAAGTCAATCTTAGCAACAGTTCAGGGTTCCATTGATTTCTCTGCAATCAGTGGGGACAGTGTTAAAAAGTAAAGGAAAATACAAGACTTATTGGAAATATGTCTCCTCTGAGAGCCAGACAACAGGACCTGGGCCAGGGCATCTAGGAGCATTGGCATCTGGCTGGTGACAAGTTGCAGGATCCCCGATGATTTAGGTCTCTGGACAAGTGTAGTCCAAGTTGAGTTATGAATCCATAGTAGGAAGAATTGGAAGGCAGAAAATGCCAGTCACATATAACTGAAAGGGCTTTCCAGGCGGTGCTAGTGGTGAAGAACCTGCCTACTAATGCAGGAGACGTAAAAGGCCTGGGTTTGATCCCTGGGTTGGGGAGATCTCCTGGAGGAGGGCAGTGTTCTTGCCTGGAGTGTCCCATGGACAGAGGAGCCTGGTGGGCTACAGTCCAGAGTCACGAAAAGCTGGACATGGCTAAAGCGCCAGAGCACGCATGCGCCCATGTAATTGCAGCCGCCTTCTCTACGTTAAGGACTCTGTGTACAGGTTTTCTCTTAAGTCTAATAATGAGGTTTTGATCATGTATCCAATTCCTATCACAGATCTCAGTCTCTGATGATCATTTTTGGGAGGTTGAGGGCATTCTTTGGTTTCTTGCTGATGGAGTTGAATTTGTCTCCCCTGCCTCCACTGCCCCTTCTTTGAATCGAAATACTTCATATCTTACCTCCAAGTTTCAAAACACTGGCTAATACTTATACTGGATTTGTTTAGAGCTGAGCTTCACCTGAAATCCCAAATCAGATGACAGAAATGAAGATTTTCACATAATTCCCTGAGAGATTTATCTTCACATAAAAATGTGAAAAGTGAGGTGAGAGAAATAAATGACAACTAAAAACATCCCAAGTATAAACGTCAACAGTTCTCTTGTGTTCCTTATAACCAGTCTATTATTTTCACTCAAGAGTGTTCATGGCCATCGGGGTTCACCCGCTTGTCTGTGGGGTTGAAGTAATTCCTCAAATGGAAAATCTCTGCCAAGTTCACGTCTATAGCTTCGGTGATGCCAACCAGCCATCTCATCCCTCTGACGCCTCGTCTCCTTTTGCCCTCAGTCTTTCTCAGCATCACAGACTTTTCCAATGAGTTGGCTGTTTTCATGAGGTGACCAAAAGACTAGAATTTCAGCCTCAGCATCAGTCCTTCCAGTGAGTATTCAGGGTTGATTTCCCTTATGATTGACTGGTTGAATCTCCTTTCTGTCCAAGGGACTCTAGGAGTCTTCTTCAGCACCACAGTGCTAAGGTATCAACTCTTTGGTGCTCTGCCTTCTTTGTGGTCCAGCGCTCTCTACTGTACGTGACCACTGGGAAGACCACAGCCTGGACTATACGGACCTTTGTCGGCAGAGTAATGTCTCTGCCTTTCTTCTGCACACTGTCTAGGTTTGTCGTAGCTTTCCTGCCGAGAGCAGTTGTCTTCTGGTTTCATGGCTGTAGTTACCATCCTCAGTCACTTTAGAACCCAAGAAGAGGAAATCTGTCACTGCTTCCCCCTTTTCCCCTTCTATTTGCCGTGAAGTAGTGGGGCCGGATGCCATGACTTTACTTTTTTTTTTTTTTGTAACATTTAGTTTTAAGCCAGCTCTTTCACTCTCCTATTTCTCCCTCATCAAGAGGCTCTTTAGTTCCTCTTTGCTTTCTGCGGTTAGAGCGGTACGCCAGGCTCCTCTGTCTATGGAATTTTCCAGGCATGAACATTAGAGTGGGTTTACAGTGTTATGATGGCATAAATAATATTCACAATTGAGCCATGGATTATTTCAGAAACTTTTTTTTTTTTTCCTGTACAACTTTGGTGCAGTTGGGGTTAATAACTGTCCTACGGGTTTAAGGCATAATTTTCTAAATTCCTATCTCAGACCTGGACTCTTGGGACTCTTGGGCAAGAGTATAAATCTATTCTCCGTATTTTCAACCTCATCATGTGTTTGATCTGTTTGTTCTTTTTGAGATTTCCTTCTAGAGGCCTCTGCTCTATCTATTCACTAATTCACTCATTCATAAAATTTTTGTGGATGCCTCCTAGGTATCAGGCCATCTTCTAGGCACTGGATGTGCACAAAAGATAGATTTCATATTTTCCTGGAGTTTACATTGGAGTTAGAGGAGAAAGAAATAAGCAATAAGTATAATAAAAAATGGACTTCCCTGTGGGTCAGTAGTAAAGAATCCACCTGCCAATACAGGAGATTCAGGTTCAGTCCTTGGGTTGGGAAGATCCCCTGGAGAAGGAAATGGCCACCCACTCCAGTATTCTTGCCTGGGAAATCCCATGGACAGAGGAGCCTGGCAGACTAATCCATGGGGTCAGAAAAGAGTTGAATGTAACTTACCGACTCAATGACAACAACAACAAAAAAATGTTATTTCAAACAATGGTACATTGTATGGGGAAAAAAAATCAAGCTTGGTGAGATGGATTGTGAGTGCAGGAAGAGGGGCATAATGAAATTATAAACACAGGGGTTGAGAGAGATGACACTGAGCATCCTTGAAGGCATGGGTGGGTCCTAGGGAAGCACGCTCCGGGCAGAGGAAAGGGTTAGGCAACGGCTGTGATAGACAATATGCCTGGTGTGTTAGGGCAACACCTAGGAGCTGACAGCTGCAGCAGAGTGAGGAGGGGAGAATGGTCCAAGGTGACAGTGTTAGACCTCACGGCCTTTTCAAAACCAAATGTGAAAACATATGCACATAGATGATCAACTTGGTGGTGTCTGAAACTGAGAGTGAGAAAATAGACTGATAGGAGTTAAGGACTGAAAGAGGAAAAGCTGGCACATACAAGTAATGGCCTCCTGTGTAGTCATTAGAAGTGATGATGTTAATCCATATTTACTGGCATGAAAAGACATCTGCCCTACACGGTGAGTGAAGAAAGCAGTTCATAAGGTGCAAGTTCAAAATGAGCCTATTACTATGTAACTTAGATGAGTCTCAGTGAAACTAAGTGTCTCTAGAGTGTAAGTTCCAAGCAGACAGGGCCCACATTTTCTTCGGTGCTGTGTTAGGGGCTATGTCTGTGCCTGGTACTTTGCAACCTTGCAGTAATGTTTGCTGAATGAATGAATGAAAGGAGTTTACAAGGTTCTTTGTCCCTAGGGTGCTTAGTTGCTCAGTGCTGTCTGACTCTTTGCAGTCCAGTGGACTGTAGTCTGCCAGGCTCCTCTGTTCTTGAGATTTCCTAGGCAAGAATACTGGAGTGGGTTGCTATCTCCTTCTGCAGGGGATTTTCTCGGCTCAGAGATCGAACCCATGTCTCTTGCGGCTCCTTCGCTGGCAGNTGGACTGTAGTCTGCCAGGCTCCTCTGTTCTTGAGATTTCCTAGGCAAGAATACTGGAGTGGGTTGCTATCTCCTTCTGCAGGGGATTTTCTCGGCTCAGAGATCGAACCCATGTCTCTTGCGGCTCCTTCGCTGGCAGGCGGATTCTTTACCACTGCACCACCTGGGAAGCTCCAGAAGTTTCACATGGAGAAGTGCTGGCGATTTTTTCTGTGTTCTCAGCATTTTCTCTGTCATTTGAGTTGCCTTCAAGATATTTATTTATTTATTTATTTTTTACCAAAAGCAGACACAATATTAAAAACATATGGTAATGCCTTCTGCTGGTGAGAATGTGACAGTTGCAAATGGTTCAGTGGCTGTGTAAACGGTTTAAGTCTCTCTGAAAAGCATTTAATATTCAATATCTGAAAATCACAAAGCATGTCTTCTTTATGCCTATCAAACCCTGCATGGGAATTTATGCTAAGGGGAAAAAAATGTAAAATACAAAATACCCTGTGCATTCCAAGGTGTTCACCTTGATTTTTATAATAGGAAGATAACAACCTAAGACAACCTAAAGGCATTTCTAATGGAAGGAAGAGTAAAAGTAAATTATGGAATTCCCCTGGGTGGAATTTCATGTAACCTTTACCAGTGCTGAAGACTGTAGTGATATGAACAAGAAGAGGCTGAACATACAGGCATGCAGCGATTTAAATTATGAATAAGCAAGGCGGTGGTGCCATGCTGTTAAGACTGGAACTCTGGGAGCCACCTTCTGAAAAGCATGGAAGGCACATGGGTTTTAGAGCTCCAGACAGAGGTTTTCATTCAGACGTAGATGTTGCATAACCTTGGTTGATCATGTTCCCTAACTTATTGTGCGTTGTTTTCCTTATCTACAAGATGTGTTAATAGTACTGTTAAGAGAATTGAAATGAGTTCCACATAAAAGTGGAAGTCTTCACAGCTAGAGCAAACTAGTGGTTACCAGAGGGGAGAGAGAATTAAGGGCATTTCAGGAGAGGGGAGTGAGAGGTACAGACCACTAGGTATAAAATAAGCTACAAGGATCTGTTGTACAACACGGGGAATACAGCCTATTTAAAAAAATAATAATAACTATAAATGGAGTTGGTGTTGAATTGCTAAGTCACATTTGACTCTTTTGCTGTGTTATGGACTGCAGCCGCCAGGCTCCTCTGTCAGTGGGATTTCCCAGGCAAGAATACTGGAGTGGGTTGCCGTTTCCTCCTTCAGGGGATCTTTCCAACCCAGGGATCAAACTCACATCTCCTGCATTGCAGGTGGATTCTTTATCCTTGAGCCACCCGGGAAGCCCATTATAAATGGAGTATAACCTTTAAAGCTTATATAATACTGTACAGCAACTATGCTCGCATATTTTTTAAGAAATGGATATAAGAAAGGTAAAAGGGGAAGAGTAAGGCCTAGACAACTGTAGTGGTTGGTTTTTGTTGTGGTGGTGGTTACTGTTGTTATTGTTATAGTTTCAAAATTCTCAAGATTGCCAGCCTCTATTAATAACAAACGGATTGGAAAATGAAATAGCGAAAAAATGGAGGGAGAAAGTGGTTCAGGAAATCCAACTTTGGAGGTGGGTACCACTTCCTCGCTGAGGCTGGGGCGGGGGTGGGGGTAAACCGCGGAGCCGCGTGAGCATATGCGGGAGTGTCCAGCAGGAGGCGCTGCGGGCGGAGGCGGAGCTGGGACCGGAAGCCGAGCTGGAGGCGTCCCGGCGCAGTCGGAATCTCCTCCTACTTCCGCCGCCGCCGCCGCCGCCGCCGGTCTCGGCTGTGAGTTGCCGTCTGTTCGGGACCGCTGCTGTCGCTGCCGAGATGCCGCTGGAGAACCTGGAAGAGGAGGGTCTGCCCAAGAACCCGGACCTGCGCATCGCGCAGCTGCGCTTCCTGCTCAGCCTGCCCGAGCACCGCGGGGACGCGGCGGTCCGCGACGAGCTGATGGCAGCCGTCCGCGATAACAGTGAGGCCCGCGGGAGCGCCGAGTCAGCGGCCTAGGCCCGGGCCGGCCCCGCGCTCCCGAGCCTGAGGGGTTTACCCCGACGGGGACCCCGAGATCAGACCTGGCTTATCCGCACCTCGGGGCTTTCATTTTCTCAGCACCTCCAGGCTTTCAGAGTGGTGTGCGGCTCTGTGCGCCTCCCGCCTTGGGACCAGGTTGGGGGGATCCCGAGGTGTTGAGCCCCGAGCCAGAGACAGGACTGATTGTCATTAGCGACTGGTCTCGGGGACTTTAGCCTTGCCGGTGGAGGGGAAACTTGGCATCGGTTCCTTTTGCCCTTCCCAGTAGTGATGGCAGCGGACGCTATAGCCTTAAGTGCCCGGGTCTGAGGTGTGTGTGGCTGTGAACAAGCTCGCTCTTTCTCTTACTCAGTACAGCAGCCACCAAGAGGCAGACCGAGGGTTGCCCTATCCCCGGCCCTAGGAGAGGGCGGCGGTGACAGGCCTGGTCCTGATGCTGGGCTCCCAGTAGCAAGCACCTCGTGGTGCCCAGCCCTTTCCTGCTAGTGGGCAGGGGTCCGCGGACGACTTCACAGCTTGTGTGGGAGGAAGATGGGGGTGGGCACTGTAGGGCAGGAGAGGGAGGGGCCCACGCTTAAGTCACACCCCTCTTGCTCGCTCTCAGACATGGCTCCTTATTACGAAGCCCTGTGCAAGTCCTTGGAGTGGCAGATGGACGTGGACCTGCTCAACAAAATGAAGAAGGCCAACGAAGACGAGTTGAAACGTTTGGATGAGGAGCTGGAGGATGCAGAGAAGAATCTGGGGGAGAGCGAAATCCGAGACGCGATGATGGCAAAGGCCGAGTACCTCTGCAGGATAGGCGACAAGGTGGGTGAGGTGGTCTCTCCTGTGTGTGTAGCCTGAAATGGGCACTGTTCAGGGTCTCATTTTAAACATTAAGTACTCCCTTCCAAAAACTGCAGAGGTAATCTTCTTACCTGAACTAGTGAGTCAGTGCAGAAATGAAAAAAAGTTAATAGTTTTCTCTACACTGTTTCTCTCACCGGCCCCCCAGACAGCAGCCAGGTGTGTACTCTTCCCCATCTCTCCCTGTGATTCAAAAGTGCGTGTGCAGACATGCTTGTCTGCTGATCTTGCCAAACCCGGATGTTTTCCATAGTTTACTTTTGTAACCTGTCTTGATTGGGAAGCATTGGTTCTGGTGCATTTTAAAAATTACTGTTTATGCAAGTGTCTCCTTGTAAGAAACTAAAATCTTAGAGTTAATGCTGAAGTTTTATTTGCTCTTTTTTTCTGCCTCCTGATAAATTATCTTTTTAATTATCTTATTGTACATTTATAGTCACGTGGATGTACTTGTAGAAATTAGTCAGTATTGGTTTAAAAAGGTTGTTTTAAAGTGTATTAAAGTGTACTCATGCGGTCCTGTTTACTTTTTCTTTGAAAATTCTGTCTGCGCAACCGTCCATGTTAGTGTGCTTGCTGCTGCTAAATCACTTCAGTTGTGTCCGACTCTGTGTGACCCCATAGACGGCAGCCCACCAGGCTCCCCCGTCCCTGGGATTCTCCAGGCAAGAACACTGGAGTGGGTTGCCGTTTCCTTCTCCAATGCAGGAAAGTGAAAGTGAAGTCGCTCAGTCTTGTCTGACTCCTAGCGACCCCATGGACTGCAGCCCACCAGGCTCCTCCATCCATGGGATTTTCCAGGAAAGAGTACTGGAGTGGGGTGCCATTGCCTTCTCCGGTTAGTGTGCTTAGCTCTTGCTCATTCTGGTTGACTGCTGGTTAGTAGTCCATTGTAGTAGGGTTGTGCTGTGCTTTATTTCGCTATTCAGTGGATGGACCTGTGTGGTGTTTTCAGCTGTTTTTGCTAAGATAAGCTGCTGCTGTAAAAATATGCTTGTGTGTGCCTCTGTCTGCTTATGTCTCTCCAGCGTGTATGCTGAGATGAAATCTAAGGTACAGAGAACAGTCTTTGTCTTAGTATCTGCGACTGTTCTTCAGCCCAGCAGCCAACCTAACTTATCCTATCGGGGCATAAGAGGGGCACCTGCAAGTATTGGGTCTTTTAAATTTTTTAATCTAGTTGTTGTATAATAGTGGTTAAGAGGATGGGCTTTGGATGTCCTTAATTGTAAAAAGTGTACCCTGAAGTGTTTTGATAATAGATTACATGGCATTAACTTTAAAAAATTGAACACTGTGGACTCGGGTCAGATTGCCTGAGTGTTGTTTCTGGCTTCAGTAATCATGATTTACTTAACTGGATGAGTTTCCTCAGCTATCAGATAGGAATAATGATAGTTCCCAGGGGCACAGGAGTTAGACTAGTACCTTGGCAAAGTGCTGAAATGTTAAATGATCTGAACTATTATTATTTAAATTTAACACAAGTTTTTTTGTTTTTTTTTTTTAGGTCAGATTGCCTGAGTGTTGTTTCTGGCTTCAGTAATCATGATTTACTTAACTGGATGAGTTTCCTCAGCTATCAGATAGGAATAATGATAGTTCCCAGGGGCACAGGAGTTAGACTAGTACCTTGGCAAAGTGCTGAAATGTTAAATGATCTGAACTATTATTATTTAAATTTAACACAAGTTTTTTTGTTTTTTTTTTTTCCCTCTGCTGACTATAGATTTAAGATCTAGTTATTGTAAAAGTTGAAAAATACAGGACAGTTTAAAATAGCTAATAGTTTGTGGCTTTTGTAGGTGGTGTGTGTGGTTTGCTTTGGTTCGGTTTTAACCAAGATGCACTATTATGAATGAATGAGAAATGTAAAGCTTTTGATTCAGGCCTTGAGGAATTTCAACAAGGACATGCTTGAACCCACATTTTGTACATTGGTGATGTTCTAACAATATAGTCCATGCTTATGAAACGGCATCCCTCTAAAGTGAAGAGGTTTCTTTTTCCTCCAGTTTATTGTCTGTCTAATCTTCATTTACTGCTGGCTGCGCTGCATCTTCGCTGCTGTGTGCGGGCTTCCTCTAGTTGCAGCGAGCAGGGGCCGCTTCTTCTTGTGGTGACTTCTCTTGAGGAGCGTGGACTCCAGGGCTCTCCGCCTCAGCAGTTGTGTCGCACTGGTCTAGTTGCCCTGTGACACGCGTGGATCCTCCCAGACCAGGGATCGAACCCGTGTCTCCAGCATTGGCAGGTGGATCCTCACCCACTGCGCCACCAGGGAACCCCTACTTTTTAAAAATATTTTATTTTATTTACTAAATAGTTGACTTGGTGGATTTTTATTTCTCACTGGACTGCATTGATTACAGTCCTTATTATTTTTGGTGCTCAGTTTGTTACAGATTTGTTAGGGTAAGTTCCTGTAAGATGGTTTTTTTGTCCTTTTGACATGATCTCATTGGTCTTCCCTATTTTCTCATACAACAAGATGTCACAGGCTCACCTCGTTTTCTTTCTTCTTTTTTTCTTTGTTGTTGTTGTTTTGTTTTTCTGGCCACATCACATGGCATGTGGGATCTTAGTTCCTGAACTGGGGGTTGAACCCATACCCGCAGCAGTGGGAGTGCAGAGTCTTAATCCTAACTGGACCACCAGGGAAGTCTCACATATTCATATTTTTAAAGCAATGGAAACATTTTATTCCACAATGATTTAAGATAGAATTGTATATTTAAATAATCAGTTGTATTCTAAGAGTGATTAAGGTAAAATTTTTTAATACTCTTTAGTTGTTAGGATTGATAATTTACAGTAAAGTAAAAGGAGTGCATTGTAATTTGTTAGAGGAAAAATATTGAATATATAGAACAAAGAAGAATACTGAAACAATGGTGAATAAGTTATGAATGTGTGTTTTTTCTAGAATATAAGTATATGCTTAGACACATTTGATGTATTTCTTTTTTTTTTTTTTTTTTTTTCTGATGTGTTTCTTGCACGTTGTGCGAGTGGAGGGAACAGTTGCCACCCAGCCTCAGCAGTTACCGCCTCGCGGCTGTACTCTTCTGACTCCATGCCCACNAGATGTGTATAAGAGACAGCATTTGATGTATTTCTTTTTTTTTTTTTTTTTTTTTCTGATGTGTTTCTTGCACGTTGTGCGAGTGGAGGGAACAGTTGCCACCCAGCCTCAGCAGTTACCGCCTCGCGGCTGTACTCTTCTGACTCCATGCCCACCTCTCCCCCCACCACTTTTTGCTTAGAAGATCCTAGGCAGCTATAGCTTTCAAAGCTTTTAACCTTTTCTCACCTGTTCGCTTTGTTCTCTTGACAGGAAGGTGCTCTGACAGCCTTTCGCAAGACATATGACAAAACTGTGGCTCTGGGTCACCGACTGGATATTGTGTTCTATCTCCTTAGAATTGGCTTATTTTACATGGATAATGACCTCATCACTCGAAATACAGAAAAGGCCAAAACGTACGTTTTAGTGGGGAGGGATATAGTCTCTCTAAATTGCGATGCTATGAATAAGAAATTGATAGAAGAAATGTGTTTCTTTTGTTTCAAACTAGTACACTTGGTCAAATAATTAATGTACTTATTTAGGAAACTATTCTCTTTATATGTTAGTTTTTGGTTTAAGTTGTGACAAGTTGTTCTCTCTTTCATAATAACACAAAGCTTGCAAAAAGCACTGTTTATTTCCAGAGTATGACTTTTGTTTTAATTTTATAGCTTGATAGAGGAAGGAGGAGATTGGGACCGGAGGAACCGCCTAAAAGTATATCAAGGTCTTTATTGTGTAGCTATTCGCGATTTCAAACAGGCAGCTGAACTCTTCCTTGACACAGTTTCAACGTTTACGTCCTACGAACTCATGGATTATAAAACCTTTGTGACCTACACCGTCTATGTCAGCATGATTGCCTTAGAAAGACCAGACCTCAGGGAAAAGGTAATGACGGAATCTTTCGTCCTCAGGTTTAGAGAGTATAGCATACCTTTCCAAAAATAAACAAAGCATACTCATTAAAGCGTGCGCTTGTCTTTTGAAACGACCCCTAGGTGGTTAAAGGGGCAGAGATCCTGGAGGTGCTGCATGGCCTGCCGGCCGCCCGCCAGTACCTGTTCTCGCTCTACGAATGCCGCTATTCTGTTTTCTTCCAGTCGCTAGGTAAGGACAACGTCGCTTGTTTGGGCTGTCTTCATCATTCCTCACTCTGTCTGTGGATAGCCTTAGACGATTTTCCACATACTCGAACAATACAGTGTGCAGAGATAGCTGCTGTTCTGGGGTCAGCGTGGCTAATCTTTTGCCCATTCTTGTTTAGACTTTGATCAAATATCTTTTTGTGTGGTCCACAAGGTAAGATTGATGTTTACATTTTTTTTAAGGCTTTTATAACAAAACAGAACACAGAAAAATAGATGACAGTTCTGTGGCCTCACCAGCTAGAAAGATCAACTGTCTGCTTCTCTGCTGAGGAAGTCAGCCTGACCCCCCTGAGCAGGAGTGAGCAAATGATTCTAAACATTGAGTGTTTTGGGGACAAATGTATGGAAATTTGATTCTCCTTTCAATTGAGTTGGCTGTGCATTAGCTGAGTCTTTGTACTGATTTGCAAATCATTTTCAAGGGATGTTGGTTGAGAAAATCTGTTGAATGTGCTTGTGGTATTCAACCCAGGGTTCCTTCCCAGATTTTCCTAAGACTTAAAACAACTTGGCATTGATAATTATCTTGTCTGCTGCAAGTTTCAGAAGGTATTTGGTTAATATAAATAGGCAGCATTTACAAAACTTGGGAAAGGTGGACTCCAAATGATGATCTTTTTTTTTCGGAGTGGGTGTTGGCCCAGTGCTTATGGCGTGCTTTCTCCATGCCCAGAAAGTTCGGCTGCCTTGTGGGAATTCACGTGTGTGCGCTCAGTCATATCTGACTCTCTACAACTCCATGGACTGTAGCCTGCCAGGCTCTTTCTGTCCTTGGGATTTTTCAGGCAAGAATCCTGGAGTGGGGTGCAATTCATCCTGCACAGGATCTTCCCGACCCAGGGATCGAACCTGTGTCTCCTGCGCTGGGAAGTGGATCCTTCACCACCGAGCCACCTGGGAAACCCCGTGGGGATTCATGCTCCCTCGTGTGCAGTGTGGGAACAGGGCTTCTCAGGTGTGGGAGGACCCGCGTGGGCCTGTCTTCTCGTGTTCGCCCACACAGTTGAAGTGTGGAATTGCCTTTCTCCCATTTTTATGGCTATGGATACCATGGTCCATATTCTGCTCAAATGTGACATTTTCTCCTTATTCCTTCGGCCAAAGAGGTTTTTAATAAACCCTTTCCCTGCATTCCTGGTGCTCTTATTCTATGTCCCATCTATTGACAAGGTGTGCAACCACACAACTGGTGGCAGGACAGCCTCATCACCCGAAAGATGATCTGTACCCACTGGCAGTCACCTCCATCCTGTTCGCAGCCCCTTGTCTTTCTGTCTCCGTGGATCTGCTTATTTCGGACATGGCGCATAAGTGATTTACACAGAGCCTTTGTGCTCAGCTCCTTCTGCCAGCATAATGCTTTCACTGTCGTCTGTGCTGTAGCATATAGCGGAGCTTCCTTCAGTTCACAGTTGAGTGACACACCACTGCCATCCTCTGTCGTCCCCTTCTGCCCCCAGTCCCTCCCAGCATCAGGGTCTTTTCCAGTGAGTCAACTCTTCGCATGAGGTAGCCAAAGTACTGGAGTTTCAGCTTTAGCATCATTCCTTCCAAAGAACACCCAGGACTGATCTCCTTTAGGATGGACTGGTTGCTGATGTAAATGGTGCTGCAGTGAATGCTGTCTTTCTGAAGTAAGGCTTTCTCCACCTCAAGGCCCAGGAGTGAGAACAGGTCATGAGATGGCCCTATGTGTAGTTTCTTTAAGGAACCTCCATTGTGTCCCTTCTGGTGACTGTTAGCAATTTACATTGTCCCCCAAAAGCATAGGCAGGTTCCCTATTTTCCATGCACTCTCCCACATCTACTGTTTGTAGTCCTTTTTTTTTTTTTTAGCTTTTTTTTTTGAAGTTCAACTGATGACTAAGATGTGATTGTTTCAGGTTCACAGCAGAGCAACTCTGCCATCCGAACACATGTATGCTTCTTCCCCAAACTGCTGTTCGTAGTCTTTTTGATGATGACCAATCAGACTGGTGCTAATTATTTCTTGAATAATTAGCAATATGGAGCATATTTTCATGTGCTTTCAGAAAAGGGCGGGGGGCGGGGGCGGGGCAGAAAGGCAACAACATACCTTAAGCTGATCCCTTAAGACTGACTTGTTGAAGGTCCAGCATGCTTTGAATTGTTTTTTGATTACCTGCCCTAGGACGTTGCTTAAAGGGCAGGTGTCCTTTTCAGCCCAGCAGGCCTTGTGAATTTGAAGAGTTGCCAGTATGCTCTGGGCTTGTCAGGTGGCTCAGCTGGTAAAGAATCAGCCTGCAACATGGAGCCCTGAGTTTGATCCCTGGGTTGGGAAGATCCCCTGGAGAAGGGAACATCTACCCAGTCCAGTATTCTGGCCTGGAGAATTCCATGGACTGTATAGTCCATGGGGTCGCAGAGAGTCAGACACCTGAGCGGCTTTCCTTCTCGCTTGTTTTCAGGTTGTTGTTGTGGNTGGGTTGGGAAGATCCCCTGGAGAAGGGAACATCTACCCAGTCCAGTATTCTGGCCTGGAGAATTCCATGGACTGTATAGTCCATGGGGTCGCAGAGAGTCAGACACCTGAGCGGCTTTCCTTCTCGCTTGTTTTCAGGTTGTTGTTGTGGAAATGTCCACATGGTGGCAGCACTTCTTCACGCCCCTCTCAGGTTCCTTGGGCAATCAGCCCTAGAGAAAGTCCTGTTCCGGGTTTTTGATAAGAGTGCAATGCACCACAGTTGTGGTCTCATGACTTCCCCCTTATCCTGCCCCCCGACCCCCGCCAAGAAAATTTCAAGCATTCCCCAACCTGCCCTGCTGGGGGTGCTATGGTGCTTAGGTGGGATAACTNCCTTGGGCAATCAGCCCTAGAGAAAGTCCTGTTCCGGGTTTTTGATAAGAGTGCAATGCACCACAGTTGTGGTCTCATGACTTCCCCCTTATCCTGCCCCCCGACCCCCGCCAAGAAAATTTCAAGCATTCCCCAACCTGCCCTGCTGGGGGTGCTATGGTGCTTAGGTGGGATAACTCAGAAAGGAGGCTGGCAGTGGGAACCCCACTCCCAGGAGACTCAGAGACCAGGTGACATGGAGAGCTCTTTCAGCCCAGAGGTTCCACCATTCTGGGGTGCACTCGGCTTGGTTGAGCTCTAGGAGGGCCCGCGTGGATCTGGAAATTGGGGTTCCATCCACAGGGACCTGGCACTCAGGGTCCAGAGAGGGCTCGTTTGCTGGTATATTCTCCCCAGCTCCCTCAGCCCCACCTCAGTCCAGCCTTGGGTCCCAAGGCTGTTCAGGCTTCAGGGGTTTGACTGCAGCCCAGGTCCCCAGGCCTGAAGGGAATACTGTTGATATTTCTGTTGTTTTCTTTTCAAATTTTACTTTTCTTGTATACTAGAGTAGAGATAATTCACACAGTGGTGTTTGTTTCTGGTGTTAAGCAGCCTGATTCGGTTGCAGAGATACGTACATGCGTTCCTCTTCAGATTCCTTTCCTGTCTAGGTCATCACAGAGTGTTGAGTACGGTTCCCTGTGTTACTTATTAGGTCCTTGTGAATTATTTACTTTACATATTGTTGTTCAGTTGCTAAATCACGTGCGACTCTTTGCCACACCAGGGACTGTACCCCACACCACATTTCCCTGTCCATCACCATCTCCTGGGGTTTGCTCAAACTCATGTCCATTGAGTTGGTGATTCCATCCAACCATCTCCTCCTCTGTCACCCCCTTCTCCTGTCTTCAGTCTTTCCCAGTATCAGGGTCTTTTCCAATGAGTCAGCTCTTCACATCAGGTGGCCAAAGTATTGGAGCTTCAGGATTAGTTCTTCCCATGAATATTCAGAGTTGGTTTCCTTTAGGATGGACTGGTTTAATCTCCTTGCTGTCCAAAGGACTCTCAAGAGTCTTCTCCAGCACCACAGTTCTAAAGCATCAATTCACTGGTGCTCAGCCTTCTTCATGGTTCCAACTTTCACATCCATACATGACTACTGGAAGAAGCAGAGCTTTGATCATACACACCTTTGTTGGCAAAGTGATGTCTGTGATATTTAATACGCCGTCTAGGTTTGTCATAGCTTTCCTTCCAAGGAGCAAGCATCTTTTAATTTCATAGCTGCAGTCACCATCCACAGTGATTTTGGAGCCCAAGAAAATAAAGTCTGTCACTGTTTCCACTTTTCCCCCTTTTATTTGACATGAAGTCATGGAACCCGATGCCGTCATTGTAGTTTTTTTTAATGTTGAATTTTAAGTCATCTTTGTCACTCTGCTCTTTCACCCTTATCAGAAGGCTTTTTACTTCCTCTTTACTTTCTGCCATTAGAGTGGTATCATCTGCATATCTGAAGTTGTTTATATTTCTCCTGGAAATCTGGATCCCGCTGGTGATTCATCCAGCCCAGCATTTCGCATGATATACTCTGCGTAGAAGTTAAATAAACAGGTGACAGTATACAGCCTTGTCATACTCCTTTCCCAGTTTTGAACAAGTCAGTCATTTCATGTAAGGTTCTAACTGGTTGTTCTTGATTTGCATACAGGTTTCTCAGGAGACAGCTAAGGCGGTCTGGTATTCCCATCTCTTTAAAAATGTTCCACAGTTTGTTGTGATCCACACAGTCAAAGACTTTAGCATAGTCAATGGAGCAGAAGTAGAGGTTTTTCTGGAATTCCCTTACTTTCTCTATGATCCAGCTAATGTTGGCAATTTGATTTCTGGTTCTTCTGCCTTTTCTAAACTCAGCTTGTGCATCTGAAAGTTCTCGGTTCACATATTGCTGAAGCCTACTTTGAAGGATTTTGAGCATAACCTTACTAGCATGTGAAATGAGCACAGTTATGTGATACTTTGAACATTCTTTGGCATTACCTTTCTTTGGGATTGGAATGAAAACTGACCTTTTCCAGTCCTGTGGCCACTGTTAAGTTTTCTAAATTTGCTGGCATACTGAGTGTAGCACTTTGACAGCATCATCTTTTAGGATTTGAAACAGCTCAGTTGGCATTCCATCACCTCTGCTAGCTCTGTTCGTAGTGATGCTTCCTAAAGGCCCACTTGACTTCACAGCCTAGGACGTCTGGTTCTAGGTGAGTGATCTCACTATCGTGGTTATCTTTCTGTTAAGATCTTTTTGTACAGTTCTTCAGTATATTCTTGCCGCCTCTTCTTAATGTCTTCTGCTTATGTTAGGTCCATACTGTTTCTATCTTTGATTGTGCCGGTCTTTGCAGGAAAGCTTCCCTTGGTTATCTGTTAACTGGTTTTCAGGTTGTTGTTACAGGAAACGTCCACCAGGGGGCAGCAGTCCTTCATGCCCCCACCTCCAGTTTCTTGGGCAGTCGGACCCCTAGAGAAAGTTGTGTTCCGGGGTTGTAGATTAGAGTGGAATGTGCCAGGGCTCGGGTCTTTTTACTTTTTTTCCCCTTCTCCTGCACTCCCCCAAATCCCAAGACCTCCCTGAACTGTGCTCCTGAGGGTGCTGTAGTGCTTGGGTAGGGCAACTCCAAGGAGGGAAGCTGCTGGTGGGAGCCTCAGCACTGGGAGGCTTGGAGACGAGGTGACATGGCAAAGCTCTTCCTGCCCAGCGGCTCAACCGTGGTCTGGGTGTTCTAGGCTTGACTGAGCTCTCGGAGGGCCCCCTAGATCTGGAGATTCACAGGGTCCAGGGGAGGGGGACTGCTGTGCAGGCACATCTCCCCCATTCCCTCAGCTCCACCCCAGTGCTGCCTTGGCACCAGGAATGTGACCGCATCCCAGGTCACCCAGGCCTGAAGGAATCCTGTTGACATCTCTTTTCTTTTTAAGTTTAAATATTTATTGTGTGCTGGAGTAGAGTTGATGTACCCAATGGTGTTTTTGGTATTAAGCGAACTGATTCAGTTACATGACACATATATGTACACTTCTTCAGATTCTTCTCCTGTCTAGTTATTACAGAGTGTTGAATTCTCTGTGTTACACAGTAGGTCCTTGTCAGTCATCTGTTTGTAAAATACATGTAATATATTACTGTGTGTGTGTAAACCCCAACCTCCTAACGTATGCCTCCCCTCCCCCTAACCCACCTTTCCCCTTTGGTAACCAGAACTTTGTCCTGGTTATCAGAGTCTGTGAGTCTTTGTGTTTTGTAAATGAGGTCCTTTGTATGGATTTTCATATTCTACCCATAAGTGATGTCATAGGCTTTTTGTCCTCTGAGTTCTTTCACTTAGTGTGGTCATCTCCAGGTCCATCCATGCTGCTGGCGAAGGCATTAGTTCATTTTTTTTTTGTGGCTGACGTAACATTCCATTATGTGTATGTACTCATATCTGTCTGTTCCTCTGCTGACAGAGAGCTTGCTTCCCTGTCCTACCTGTTGTAAAGTGCTGCTGTGAGCATTGGGGTGCATATATCTTTTCCGATTATGGCTTTCTCCAAATATATATATGCCCAGGAGGGGAACTGCTGGATTATATGGTAGTTCTATGTTTAGTTTTTCAGTGAACCCCATATTCTGCTCCATAGTGGCTGTTACTAGTTTACATTCCCACCGACAGTGTAAAAATGTTCCCTTTCCTATTGTAGACGTTTTGATGATGGCCATTCAGATCAATGTGAGGTGATGCCTTATTGTAGTTCTGACTACATTTCTCTGATAATTACTGATGCTTCTTGTGCCTCTTGGCCATCTGTATTTCTTCCCCTGAGGAGTGTCTATTTAGATCTTCTGCCCCTATTTATTCTTTTTTGGCTGTTAGGCATGTGGGAGCTTTGACCAGGGGTCAAAGGCTTGCCCCTACATTGAGAGCACAGTCTTAACCACAGACGACCCAGGGAAATCCTGCCTATTTTGTGGTTGGGTTTGGTTTCTGACAGAGAGCTGCAAGAGCCGTTTGTGTGCTGTGGAGATTAACTCCTTTAGGTTGCTTTGTTTGCAAATGTCTTCCATTCTATGGCTTGTCTTTTCATTCTGTGGTTGAGGTGAAGGAGCTTTTAATTAACTCGTTTATTTTTTACTCTAGGAAGTCATCAAAAAAGACATTGCTGTGGTTTACATCAGAGAGTGTTCTGTGTTTTCCTGCGTTTAGGTCTTTGATCCATTTTAAGTTTATTTTTGTGTCTGGTGTTAGGGGATATTCCAGTTTCATCCTGTCACATGGAGCTGTCCAGCACCACTTAGCAAAGAGACGGTCTTTACTCCGTTGTATATTCTTGCCTCCTTTGTCATAGATTAATGGGTCATAGGTGTCTGTCTATTTGTGGTCCATTGATCTGTCTTTCTACGTCAGTACCATGCTACTAGCCTTGTAGTACAACTAGTGTGTTTCTTGCACTAAAGTCCGTGTTCTTGCCATTTCTTCGCAGTGGTTCGTTGTATTTTCCTGCTGAGTAGCATTTTGATGCGTGTGTATCACAGTCTGCTGACCTACTCAACCTGCAGGTGGGGGTGCAGGGAGAGCAGCCCTTGGGCACCCCTGGGACAGCGGGGGCCAGGCTTGGGACCGCCCTCCATTTCCCAGGCATTTTAAATGCAAAGGACAGAGATGAATCTTTTGACAACAGTTAATCATTTGGATCATTTACCGTCTGCTCCCATGTAGTGAGCTATGTAGCATTTATTTGGCTTTGTAATAAGCTTTTTTGCTTTGATAAGTATTCAGACTGTGGACTTTGAAATATTTTATTTGAAAGAGGAAGTAACATCCTTTTCTAGGTAAAACCTAGTTTTCAGAAGTTTACAAATAAACTGGTCAGAGAAGGTCTTAATGTCCAAATTCATACTACAGATTACACAGAATTGTTCCAGAATCATTTTAAGATAGTTATATATCCTCCCAGAACTTTTATTCATTACGTACTTTGAAAATTGGAAAGTAACAGTCACCCCAAAACCCCGAGGTTTTCTGTACACATGGAAAAATTTCAAATGTATCACATAAAGAAGAAAGAGGCGCTCTATCCTTGGCTTCTCTGGCTGCTGAGCTCAGGTTCCAAGGGTATTTGTGTCCAGAGACACAGGCACGAAGCACTGTTAAATATACGCAGGTGTATTTTACATGCAGGTTTCTAAGTAGCTTTTTAGGATTTTTAAGTAGCTTTTTTCCTAAAATAAAATGAGTACTTCTACATGTCTCCATACAAATAGCTGGGCATTGGGTCAGTGAGTATTTTTAAGTGGCTTTTATGCGTTGAGGAACTAAAAAGCCTCTTGATGAAAGTGAAAGAGGAGAGTGAAAAAGTTGGCTTAAAGCTCAACATTCAGAAAACGAAGATCATAGCATCTGGTCCTATCACTTCATGGGAAATAGATGGGGAAACAGTGGAAACAGTGTCAGACTTTATCTTTTGGGGCTCCAAAATCACTGCAGATGGTGACTGCAGCCATGAAATTAAAAGATGCTTACTCCTTGGAAGGAAATTTATGACCAACCTAGATAGCATATTCAAAAGCAAGAGACATTCCTTTGCCAACAAAGGTCTGTCTAGTCAAGGCTATGGTTTTTCCAGTGGTCACGTATGGATGCGAGAGTTGGACTGTGAAGAAAGCTGAGCACCAAAGAATTGATGCTTTTGAACTGTGGTCTTGGAGAAGACTCTTGAGAGTCCCTTGGTCTGCAAGGAGATCCAACCAGTCCTTTCTGAAGATCAGCCCTGGGTGTTCTTTGGAAGGACTGATGCTAAAGCTGAAACTCCAGTACTTTGACCACCTCATACGAAGAGTTGACTCATTGGAAAAGACTCTGATGCTGGGAAGGATTGGGGGCAGGAGGAGAAGGGGATGACAGAGGATGAGATGGCTGGATGGCATTACCGACTGGATGGACGTGAGTTTGAGTGAACTCTGGGAGATGGTGATGGACAGGAGGCCTGGTGTGCTGCGATTCATGGGGTCGCAGTCGGACACGAGTGAGCGACTGAACTGAACATGCGTTGGAGGAGAAGGTAATGGCAACCCACTCCAGTGTTCTTGCTGGAGAATCTCAGGGACAGGGGAGCCTGGTGGGCTGCCGTCTCTGGGGTCGCAGAGTCACACACAACTGAAGCGACTTAGCAGCATGCGTTGGACACTGTATACGTAGTGGCAGATCTAATAGGTGGACCTCTTTGGAACTACCAGTTAACCTTTTTTCAGCACCTTAGTACGTCAGTGTATTGAATTCTGTATTTTCTCTGGCTGTGCCTTATCCTTTGTTAGACCTTTCAGTGGCTAACTGGCCTAGGCACGGTCATTGCCCTTCTCTCTACCTGTATTCTGTTACCAAGTACACATGCATGGCAGGGATTTCCAAATGTGAGTCGCCAGCCCCAAACCTCCCAGCGAGCACCAGACCCAAGCCTTGGGATCTTCAATCTGGATATCTAATAAGAGAGTCCATCTCTGCCTCGCCAAAGTGTAATGTTTGGATCCCTCCCCACCCCACCCAGAAACTCAAACAAGGAGAAATTCTCCAAGGATTTTTATCTATTCTAGCCAGAAATAAGTATACGCTTGACTCTCGCGTGCTCACCTTCCCCGTCTGCGTAGCCGTCCCCTGCTGCCCCCTGAACCCGCCCCCTCTCTGCCCGGGCACTGTGTCTGTGTGGCTCTGAGTCTTTGGTCAGTACTGACGTCACTAGTCAAGCTTTATTGTCTTCATGGAGCTTGTTTTTATTCTAGGAGCCTGCCTTGTTTATTCATATCGCTTCTTCCCTTCGGAAACTGAGCTGCTGTGGCAGCAGAGATCTTACCTTGTGGTTTCCCATCACGTCCGCATTACTTAGAATGGTGATAGGTACTCTTATTCAGGAAAATGATTATACTTCTGTGGATTGCTCATTAATATTCTATGTACACTTTATAGATCAAGGCTATTAATTTTTATCATGTTATAAACCCGCCTTCTAGTTTATCAGTGTATCCGAAGGGAGGTTGTTATAATTTGTCATCTTATTCATTGCAGCTATTGTGGAACAGGAAATGAAAAAGGACTGGCTTTTTGCTCCTCATTATCGATACTATGTAAGAGAAATGCGAATTCATGCGTACAGCCAGCTGCTGGAATCGTACAGGTCATTAACCCTGGGCTATATGGCAGAAGCTTTTGGTGTTGGTGTGGAGTTCATTGATCAGTAAGTTTGAACATCGTGTTATTCTTTACAGTTACGCCTTTGAGTGTGTAAACTTGTACACTTCTCCACTCGCACATTTCTCATTGTGTGTTTCTGCTCTGGTGCTGCAGTAGCACAGTGGTCTCTGTTACACCTCTGAGGTCCACTCTGCTACAACAGTAGTGACGCTTAGCTGACTGTTGTACATTTCAGGTTAGGTCCTCTCGCTTGTGAGAATGTCAGTTTTTTGGTTGCTAAAAATCAAAGACTTTGAGCCTTTGATTCAAAGGTTCATCACATAGGTACTAAACCCTTCCTGTATGGTTGGCATTATTCCAGGTCTGTCTGCATGGAGTTTCATTCTAGTTTTGGGGAGAGTTGGCAAGTATGCACAAAAATGTGTGTGTCATTTCAGAGAGGAGTGAGTCCGCAGTGATCATCAGACGGTGCAGAGATGCACAGCTGCAGCCTAGCGGGAGGCGGGCAGGTATAGGTGTGCGGGGCCTGGGAGGCAGGGCCTTCACGTCATCCCGGTGCCGGGGGAGCCACTGGAGGGTGTGCAGCCTGCAGCTAATAGGGCGTGTCTTCACACCAGGGGGACTGGGGCGAGGCTGATATTCAGAGGGGCGCTGGCCACGTGGCATCTCGCTAGAAGTGGTCCCCCAAGCTTCAGCTCTTAGCGTTGAGGACTAGTCTGCAGTGGCTCTTGGTGGTTATAGAGTAGTTTCTAATCATTCTAAGGCATTTCATTTTTAAAAGACCATACTCTGTTTAGCCATTTTGTTTTTTCTAATGTTTTATTATGAAAAATTTCAAACATGGAGAAATTGTAAAGATTTATACATCAAATTCCTATATATTCTTGATTCTGCTATTATTAACACTGTTTGCTTTACCTTATTTTTAACGACTTCAGAGAAAGTTACAGACATCAGTACATTTCATCCTCAGTCACCTTAGCAAGCACATGAATATCGGTTGGTTTAGAGTAATATTTACAATCAGTAAAACACACAAAGTATAACCAAATTATGGAGCCCAGAAAAATTTCCTCATTCTCTTCCTTTGCAAGAAAAAAGGCAGTGAGACTAGTTTGTTATCCATGCCAAAGTAAAAGCCTGGGCTCTCCAGGGAGGCTTGGTTTTCCTGGTGAAACTAAAAGTCTGGTGGTGGTGGGCGGGGCACTGAGTTGTTGCTCATGGGGTCGTACTGGAGGCGCTCTCTGTGGTGAGCAGCGCACGAAGAGAGTTCTTTCTCTGCTGTTTCTTAACAACAGTGTTGTGGTAAGAAGGCCATTCGCTGCTGCTTGGGAGCAGGGTGAGGCTCAGCTCAATCTGGATAAGGTGCACTGAAGTAGGAAGTATTGTTAGACACGCTGCAGTATGCTAGAGGCCATTACAGTGGTATTTGAATTATTTAGTTTTTCCCTTCATGTTCTCAGCCCAGCTTCAGAGGCAGAGGTTTCAAGCACACACTGAGCTGTGGTGTTACCTAGAAACGCCTTGCTTTAAATTTGTTTCTTACCTTATAAGATGAGTTTAGGTGAAATCTTTCTCTAAGTTTAAAGAACACTTGTACTTCGTTTTTCCATTTCCTTAGACTCAGTAAGATACTGGTGGAGAAAAGGACCAAGCCATTATTTGAATAGACACAACTGTTACTGACATGTGTAAGGTTAGAAACCATACCCGTGGGCTGTATTGCATAATTTTGTTGGTAGGTGTTTTTCGTCTGGAACTTAGGATGCAACTCTGGTCTTTAGGTTCTCTTTACACAGCAAATATATCTGGCTCATTCTTACTGGACAGCTGTATAGGAGGCAGTATCTGGGTGGCTTGGAGAAGATGAGTCGTCTCGGGGTATGTTTGAGTAGCACACGGGGAGACAAGAGAAACGTAGTTTGGATCTAGGGAATGGGACTTAAGCCCCCATTTAGGCCAGGAAGTAGTTAATTTCGTCGTTTCAAAAAGGAGGCTGCGCTGAGATAGCTCTTGGAGGCCTTGAGAGTGGATGTCATTGCATGTTTAAGATTTTTTACAGGAAGGAAGGGTGAAAGAGGGCACTTAGGCGGATTGGGGAGTGCACTGGCAGAGCCGCAGCGACGAGCAGGCACAGCTAACCTTGGTGCGTCTGAAGCCGCCTCCAAGAGTCTAGGGAGGAAACGAAGGGCAGGCTGGCCCTGGGGCAGAGGGCGGGGGCAGCAGCAGTTGCCCGCTGTCCTACCTCAGCAGCGGGCACACCGAGTCAAGTCTGCCCCCACGCCCAGGGCAGGGCTCCTTGCTGCCTCTCGAGTTTCCCCAGCTTGCCTGCGGATCTCAGTAGGGATCTTAGTAGGTGAAGGTGGGTTTCAGCTTCAGTCTGGAGATTCAACTGTGTGAGTACCTGGAAAGTGAACGCAGGTGAGTTTAGAACCAGTGAGATTTTAAAAAAATGTTTGCAGTTTACCTAAAGCCACTCAGTAAACGTGATGCAAAAACTAAAACAGTTGAAAGAATGGCTGTTGTAGTGAGTGAATCAAATGTATTTTTTAATGAGTATAGGACTAGAGCACACTCTGTAAACGTAGAGTTCTTACTAATTTAAGATAACTAAGTTATGTTTTTTCTTTACCTGGTTTCTGGGATTTGTGAGAGTTAAGCTGCCTTCACATCATTCTCAGCCACGTTTCCCCACCAACTTGAAATGGCACTTTGGGTGTTTATGTGCTAGGAGCAAGATGGTGTAGTATCGGGGAGAGTCATCTGTCACAATTTTTCTTAATTAGGAGGACTCCTTATATTAATCTCTAAATTCAACCTAGTTGTATTACAAATAGATATTTTAAAGGAGTCAATTTTCTACATACTCTCTCTGGTATTACTGAAAAGTTGTCTTTGTGCAGCTCTCATAGATACCTAAGGATTTCATTTTCCCCCACGTTACAGGGCGGAGAGTCTCCATTCACGCTGCTGTTGAGGGGTGTGTTCAGTAACTGTCCCCCTTAAGGGGGTCAGCTCAACTGCTGTGCATCCAAATATTACCTTGAAAGACAACTAAATCATGTATTTAGTGCAATTCATTTTTCTAACAATTCTCTATAAGGCTTATGCTAAATGCTTTTTCCCTTCTCTCTCAATTAGGGAACTCTCCAGGTTTATTGCTGCTGGGAGGCTACACTGCAAAATCGATAAAGTGAATGAAATAGTGGAAACCAACAGGTACTCTTAAGTTTCTGTATCATTTGTAATACTTAGCATAACAAAGGACATTCTTAAAAAAGAGTGCCTTCTTTTTAAAGTAGGTCAGCTATTGTTAGGGAGTAATGTGACTGCTAACTAATTCATGTTTTCCCGGAATTTATTTATAGACCTGATAGCAAGAACTGGCAGTACCAAGAAACTATCAAGAAAGGAGATCTGCTATTAAACAGAGTTCAGAAACTTTCTAGAGTAATTAATATGTAAAACCAAATACACGAAGGGTTTTCTCCAGAGATCATTATTGGCAATTTTTATAGCTGACTTTACTTTGTGCCCAGTTGACCTGTGTAAAAAATAAATACTGCACTGTCTCTTTCAACTTCCTTTTCCTTATACACATACAGCGTTAAGGACGGGGTCCAGTAATGTCGCGCTTACCTCACTTGAATCCTTGGTTTATGGTATAATACTTACCGAGACTACTTGAGTTCAAATCCTGACTCTTCAGTAAAACAAAAGTAAGAGATGACACTAAAACATACAGGCACAGGGAATCTTCCCAGTTACAAGCTTAGTGCATCAGATGGGGTTAAGTGCTATGGAAAAGAAACCGAAAACCCCGTAAGGGTGGCAGTGAAATGAGTAGGGCGTGAAGAGCTCTCTGCTATCAGGTGTCACAGAAGCCTCTCCAGTGAGGTGACTTTAAATAAAAAGGAAGGAGAGACATCTACACCACCGCCGAGGGGAAGAGGCACTGGAGGCTTTCAGCAGAGGACTGGCCAGCCTGCCTTACTAAGTGTCAGCATGGCCCGGAGCTGGCTCCTGTGCAATACCTGTGGAGAAGCTGGATTTACTCACTGAGAGCACCCAGGCTTGCCGACGTGGGTCATCTTGATAAGAGCAGTTTTGCTAGAGCAAGAGAATCGAAATGGCATTTTACTGTAAATCAAGGGGAGAGAAGCATGGCCTTAGAAGTCACGACAGGGGAAGAATGGCCGCTGGGGGAGCTGGGCGAGAGGCCACCAGAAACCTTACCGACTTTGATCGCTCTTTTTTTTTTTTTTTTGCTAATTTCTTAAAGAAACTGGAAATATAGGTAAGTACCCTTAACAGAGTCCACAGCTGTCCGTTAAGGCCAACATAGGCATCACTCACTGTGTTCCTTCTGGAGGATTCTGTTTTCAGCCAGTTACCTCACTGCAGTTCAGGCTAGAAGGGAAAAGTGCCATTAAAATGTCAGTTTCTTAAAATAACTTTCCCTCAGCTCGCCACTGTAAAACCACCTAGACTGGAGTGATCACAGAGCAAAGCATTTCAACTGAAACGTAGGCTGGATGTTGGCGTTTTTTTAACCATTTTAGCCCTACCACCTAAAATTAGAGGAGGGGAAAAGACTCTGATGCTGGGAGGGATTGGGGGCAGGAGGAGAAGGGGATGACAGAGGATGAGATGGCTGGATGGCATCACGGACTCGATGGACGTGAGTCTGAGTGAACTCCGGGAGTTGGTGATGGACAGGAGGCCTGGCGTGCTGTGATTCATGGGGTCACAAAGAGTCGGACACGACTGAGCGACTGAACTGAAACGAACAGGTAAGAGACACTAAATAAAAAAGAAATGTTATTCATTCACAGTGCAGGATGGGGAACTTGCCTTATGATGCATATGCAGTACGATTCTGATGTGAGGGAGACCAGGGTTTCAAGGCCATACAGTAAACGACAGCCCTGAGCACTGCGGCTGGAAAACCAAACTCTGATCTCTGCTCTCTTCATGCAGTAGAAAATCAAGCTTATTATGATGTTCATTTACATAAAAGCATTACAAACTGTAAACAGTATACTCAAACATGTATTTCTTGGTGCATCACTACAAGTGTTGGTAGAAACCTGCTGTCACATAGTTGCTGGGGCCACTTAAGCCACATTTATACTCCAAACTGATGATCTCACTGATGTTTTTCACTTATGTTTGTTATATACTAAGACTACATAGAATGATGATTTTGAGCCTTGCTTCTCTGATTTTTGACCAGTGAGAGTTATTTTAAATTTGATGGAAGGCTTAGAAACCCAAAGCAACTCATGATGCCAAAGGAGGCTTCCAGAAGCTTCCAACCTGCAGACTAGTCAAACACAGGCTACAACTGTCACCAGTTCCCTCCCACCGCCCAGTAAATTTCTGGGGGGAAAACGCATGGCTGCCATCTAAAAATAAAAAGACAGTTCACAGATCAAAGTCATTTATCCAGCTTTGCTGTAATACAGCTCAGGTTAATGCTGGGCTCCCGTTCCTGCCCTGTTCGCTCCAACCTACCTGGCCCCGCGGCTGCTGGGAGTTTCCTGTCCAGGTCCTGCATCTATCTGTACTGTATACCTGGGGCTGATGGTAAGCAGATTCTGTTACTCTAGGAAAAGCCATTCAAGGAATTGAAGTCTTAATTTTGAGGTTTTACTCATGAAGGGTACACATCTCAATACAAAAATAAGATTATCATCAGATGATAGTTTCCTTTGCTAACGGATAGAACAGTTATGTGTTTAGTCCCTTTTAAATATTGGTAAGCTTTTTTCCTTTGGTCAGTGTTTTTACTCAAACCTGGAAACTTCTCACTTTCATAAACCATAATCTCATTCATAATGCACTCTTTAAGTAGAAAGTGCATCACTGGGATGAACAATCATGAATATTTAACTTTCAAAATATTTATTGCAAAATGGAGTCTTTAAGGAAAGCAAATACACATCAAAACGACATGGCACCAACCTGGACTTGTGACTACACGGGAGACTGTGGGAGTATCGGGTCCCAGTGACAGTCACGGAGTGGTCTTGCCACACCACAGTGAGCTGCAGTCTTCCCTACAGTAGCAGAGACGATCTTGGCATCGGACTTTCTTAGAATAACGCTGCAATGGAATAACAGAAAACTTTTGAGAAAGAAGAGCTGTAGGTGAAATTTTGAGTCACTGCTAGTCTTTTAGGAAAGGAAATACTGTCAAAAGCTATGTGTTATTAGTAAGTTTCTGGTGGAACTGTTTGCGTGGCGGGAACAGAGATGCAGAGGTAGAGCACACGCTTGGGAAACGAGAGAGGCGGCGGTGGGAATGGACCCAGACGGCGGCACTGACGCAGCTCTACCGGGCGCGGCGCAGGCCGTGGGGAGCCGCAGTGCAGCGGAGCTCAGCGGAGGAGGTGGGGGGCGGAGGGAGGGGATATGTGTACACTGAGCTCTTCCACTGCTGTGCAGCAAAAACTGACAGCGCTGTAAAGCAGCATGCTCCAATAATGGTTTAAAAAGCAAAAACAACACAATTAAAAAATGAGGACAAACCTTAACATTTCTCAGAAGAAAAACGGAGGACAAAAAAGACTATTACTGTTAGACTGATACAGATGAAAATACCGAGGTGATAACCTCATGCCAATCAGAAGGGGAATCATTAAAAAAATCTACAGTCAGTCAAGCCAAAGAGGGTGTGGAGAAAAAGAAATGCTGCCACCGTGTTTTCAGCAAATGTAACCTGTTAATAGAAGGAAAAAAACAGCATGGAGATTCTTACACAAAATTAGGTCTACCACATAACCTGGCCTTCTCACTCCTGGTTTCTCTTGAGTCTCTCCAAGTTAACAAATGTAATTCCAAATGACACCTACATCCCAACATTCACTGCAGCAATATTTATCACCAGCCACGTCTGCAAGCCCCCGCAGAGTTCATGCTCAGAGATGTATGGATAAACGTGGTAAACGTGTGTGTATAGAACATATATATATACACACACACAAAAATATTCACACTGGAATAGGACCTACCAGTCGAAAAGTGTGCAAAATGCCTTTTCCAGTGACGCGAATGGTCTTAAGTGACCATCTTGTGGTGACGATCTTAGGTAGGCACAGGAAGTCAGTCAGAGAGGGACCAACACCTTATGAAAGCTCCTATGTGCAGAATCTAAAAGCTGGTACCAGTGAACACATCTACAAACCGAGTTTTCTCAATCACAAGGTTGGGATTAACAAGCACTGTCTTATACACAGAATATGTGGGGTTCCCACGGATAGTCTCCTAAGCATCCCCAGCATCGCACTTGAGGTATCTGTGTATGGGGTGCAGGATAAGGGGAAAGATAATGAGACAAGCCCTGGCACACTGCACTCCTACAGGTGCAGACCTTTTGTTGGGATCCAGTTGCCAAAGACAAGAGCAGGGCCCGAGGTGATGCTGCCACCTGGTGGACCCTTCCTGCAACAACAACACAACTGCAAGCACCTTCAAGTGTCCATTTTCAGACCGGTGGATAAACACGATAAGCAAACATAATCACACATATAAATGCATATACACACTCATGCATGAACAACTATTCCCTGGGATAACACCTAGAAATCAAAAAGCACGAAAACTGTCTTTCCCAGCAACAACAGATACACTGATGAATATCCTAAGGGAAGGAAGGCAGACAGGACCAACAGCCTGGGAAAGCTCTTTGGTACCTAAATGTTGACATCAGTGAATACATTTCTCAGCTGAGTTTTGTAAATCAGGAACTTGGGATTCACAGAGGGATGGTCATATACATGTACAATAATAATCCACAAAGACCAAGCATATAGCACAAGCAATTCTGCTCAGCAGCATTTAACTACCATCAGGGCCAGACAATTCGAAGTGGAAGACATATATGGAAGTGAATCACGTGGCTGTACACCCAAAACAACCGGACACTGGAAATGAACTGTATGCACCACACAAGAAGGTTAACTTTCAAAAGAAACCAAATGTGAACAGTCTTCTTCTTAGGCCTGGGGGCCTTGGACAACTCTCACACCCCAGGAACCTGAGCAGTCGTGGGACTCAAGGCCAGACTGAGCTGAATTGAAGAAACTTGGGAGGAGGTACCTTGGATCCAGAGTGCCTGGACCACAGGAGATGGGACCCCACTCGCCAATGCAGGCGGGCTGTCCCACAGCTCAACCAAGCCTCGTAGCCCCCCCAAAAGGTGGGCCCTCTAGGCTGAGAGCTCTGTGGCACCTGGTCTCCAGTCTCTGCGAGGTGGGTTCCCACCACAGCCTCCTACCTCCACATCTTCCCACTCAACTACCATGGCATCCCCAGCAACGCCTTTGTTGCTGGCTTGGGATTTGTCTGGGTGGTGCAGATAACAGGGAAGATTAAGGAGAACCCAAGCCCTGGCACATGCCACTCATCTACAACCCAGGAAACACAACTTTTCTTTACGGATCTCGATGCCAGGAAAACCTCATATGGGCCTGAGAAAGTGCTGCTGCCTTGTGGACACTTCTAGTAACAGCAGCTTTGTGCTTTGGAGCACTTCAGATTCACAAAGCCTGTGAGGCTGCAGGGACACCTCTCCTCAAGCAACGTGCTGGGGCGAGTCATCGGAGAGCGCTATCGGAACACGGGACATTCAGGAAGACAGTCTCAAAGGTTACCTTAAAGCACATTAGTAGGTTTTTTTTTTTTTTTTGGAAAGCACAGGAAAAAGGCTCCAGATCGCTAATTAATGACAACTGCACTTCAAAACCATAAAGAGGTACCTACCACCTCCCACCATTCACAACGGTCATTCACAAAAACAGCACCAACAATAAATGCCACATTTTCTTTGGGTAATGTCAGGTGGGAACAGCCGGGACACAAAACTGCAGGGAGCGTCCTTCAAAATCTAAACAGGAGCTACCACAGTATCTGGCCATCTCAATGCTGGGACTCTGCAAGTAGAGAACAGATCATCCAAAAAGACACCTACACACCTACACACCCGTGTTCACTGAACCAATATTTATCACAGTCCAAGGGGCATGCACACAGAGATCCATTTTCAAAGATGGATGGATATGTGGTACACACAGACACAAGCACACACACCCACACAAATATACACACAACACACCCACATATATACACACACACACATATATATATATATATGTTCATTGGCATATGAAACAGCATTCAAAAAGCATGCAGAATGTCTTCCAGCAACATGAATGGACATGCTGATGAAAAGTGAAGGTAGTCAGCAAAGGAACAATTGCCTTAGAAAACTCCACGGGCTACAATCTAAAAATTGACACCAATGCCCACATTTATTAATCGAGTTTTGTAAATCAGAAGTTTGGGATTATCATACAGTCATATACATAAAATAAATAATCCACAAGGACACAGCATGTATCACGGGGCATTATACTCAGCAGCCTGTAACTACACACAGGGAAAACCTATTCCAAGAGGAGGACATACGTGTAAGTGAATCATGCGGCTGTACACCCAAAACGAACACAACACTGGGAATGAGCTGTATCTACCAGCCAAGAAAAATTAACTTTCAAAAGCAACCAAATGTGAAGAGTACTCCCCTCAGGCCTGGGGGCCTTGGGCTACTGTCACACCCCAGGGGTCTGAGCACCCTTGGGACTCAAGGTCAGACTGAGCTGAACTGAGGAAAACGGGAGGATGTATCAAAAACATGCCCTGCTTGGACCTAGAGGGCCTGGACCACAGGGGATGGGACCCCACTCCCCAGGGCAGGCAGGCGGGCCCACAGCTCAACCGAGCCTTGCAGGCCCCCAAAAGGTGGACCCTCTGGGCTGAGAGCTCTGAACAGGCACGTTCTTCAGTCTCCCCCACGGGGGCTCCCGCCACAGCATCTTACACCACAGCATCTTACCTGGCATCTCCACACCAGACTACCATGGCATCCCCAGGATCACCTTTGTTGCTGGCTTGGGATTTGTCTGGGGTGGTGCAGATGAGGGGGAAGATGTAAGGAAAGCAAGTCCTGGCACAGTCCACTGTCATCTACAGCCCAGGAAGGCGACTTTCCTCTTAGGCTCCGAATGCCAGGAAATCAAGTGGGGCTGAGAAACTGCTGCCGCCTTGTGGACACTTCTGGTAACAACAGTTGAAAACCAGTGCTTCGGAGCACTTCAAGTCACAAAGCCTGTGTGGGGATGTAGGGACATCTCTCCTCAAGCAATGTGCTGGGGTGGGTAATCGGACAGCATATCAAAACACGGGGAACATTCAAGAAGACAATCTCAAGAGGTCACTTTAAGGCACACTGTTTTTTTTAATTTTTATTTTATTTGGACCACACAGGAAACAGGCCCCACACTGCTAATTAATAGAAAACTGCATATCAAAACTATAAATAGGTAAAACCTCCCACCACTCAGAACAGCCATTCACATAAACACTGCCAACAATGAATGATGGAAAGGGCCTTCAGAAACCAGAACCCCCCCCACGTTTGCTTTCAGTTCAGTCGCTCAGTCGTATCCGACTCTTTGTGACCCCATGAATCGCAGCACGCCAGGCCTCCCGTCCATCACCAACTCCCAGAGTTCACCCAAACTCACGTCCATTGAGGCGGTGATGCCATCCAGCCATCTCATCCTCTGCCGTCCCCTTCTCCTCCCGCCCACAATCCCTCCCAGCATCAGGGTCTTTTCCAATGAGTCAACTCTTCGCATGAGGTGGCCAAAGTATTGGAGTTTCAGCCCTAGCATCATTCCCTTCAAAGAACACCCAGGACTGATCTCCTTTAGGATGGACTGCTTGGATCTTGCAGTCCAAGGGACTCTCAAGAGTCTTCTCCAACACCACAGTTCAAAATCATTAATTCTTCGGTGCTCAGCTTTCTTTACAGTCCAACTCTCACATCCATACATAACCACTGGACAAACCATGGCCTTGACTAGACAGACCTTTGTGGGCAAAGTAATGTCTCTGCTTTTCAATATGCTATCTAGGTTGGTCATAACTTTCCTTCCAAGGAGTAAGCGTCTTTTAATTTCATGGCTGCAATCACCATCTGCAGTGATTTTGGAGCCCCCAAAAATAAAGTCTGACACTGTTTCCACTGTTTCCCCATCTATTTCCCATGAAATGATGGGACCAGATGCCATGATCTTCGTTTTCTGAATGTTGAGCTTTAAGCCAACTTTTTCACTCTCCTCTTTCACTTTCATCAAGAGACTCTTTAGTTCCTCTTCACTTTCTGCCATAAGGGTGGTGTCATCTGCATATCTGAGGTGACTGATATTTCTCCCGGCAATCTGGATTCCAGCTTGTGCTTCTTCCAGCCCAGCGTTTCTCATGATGGATTCTGCATATAAGTTAAATAAGCAGGGTGACAATATACAGCCTTGACATATTCCTTTTCCTATTTGGAACCAGTCTGTTCTTCCATGTCCGCTTCTAACTGTTGCTTCCTGACCTGCATACAGGTTTCTCAAGAGGCAGGTTAGGTGGTCTGGTATTCCCATCTCTTTCAGAATTTTCCACAGTTNTGATGCTTTTGAATTGTGGTGTTGGAGAAGACTCTTGAGAGTCCCTTAGACTGCAAGGAGATCCAACCAGTCCATCCTAAAGGAAATCAGTCCTGAATATTCATTGGAAGGACAGATGCTGAAGCTGAAACTCCAGTACTTTGGTCATCTGATGCAAAGAACTGACTCATTAAAAAAGTCCCTGATGCTGGGAAAGATTGAAGGCAGGAGGAGAAAGGGATGACAGAGGATGAGATGGTTGGATGGCATCACTGACTTGATGGACATGAGTTTGAGCAAGCTCTGGGATTTGGTGACGGACAGGGAGGCCTGGTGTGCTGCAGTCCGTGAGGTCGCAAAGGGTCAGACACCACTGAGCGACTGAATTGAACTGAAAGGTGAAAAATTGTGCACAAAATAATGAACTGGTTTATTTCAGGCCTCAGGCTCTGAATATAACCCAGTGCTCAGTTTTTGGCCTTCAGGACACCTGTGGGATTTCCCTGGGGTGGGGGTGTGACTGGCACTGCTGGGAGTGAGGCCCTGTTAACACAGGAAGAGGAGACAGTACAAAAGCTCTAAATAAAAGGCCTGGAGAGCCGGCTCTGTCAAATAGCTACATTAAATCAACAAACGAACCCCTGTTAACAACACACAGGCCAAATCTATTTACTAGAATGCTCAAAGTGTTTTTAGGTGGACTGGGAGTTTTTGTGTGTTGAAGCTGCATGACGTTCTCAGCTATTAGATTTTAATCAGGAATTTGGACTTGGATTTGTAGACCATCAGATAAAAGGGAGGTGCTCTGTTATGTGTATTGATCTTCCAGTGGACTGGTCAGATAAAAAGCACATCTTAAACCCTTCAGTGGTTAGTCACCACCTATAGGATGAAATCTAACCTTGGCAAGGGGGCAAGGTTTGGCCTAACTCCTTGGCCCCATCACTCATCACTGACTTCCAGCCTCATATCTTATTTGGAGGTTACTCCTTTCCAGAGATATTCACTCCAAATGTTGCCTCACACTTCTAATCTATGTTTCAGCACATACCAGTCTCTTGTCTGGGAACTTGAGATGTGGTCATGTCCATGAATGATCTGGAAGAATGAGTCTTCCCCAGGTCTCAGCTTATTCCTTATTCCCTCCCTCTCCACACCACGCACACTTCCGCTGTAGGGACCACGCTTGCGCCCTCTCAGTCCCCGAGCTGTGAGTTCTTTGGGAGGGTAGCTCCCAGTAGATGCTCAATAAATAGAAGGAACCAAGATATGATGAAGCATTTTTTCTTTATCTTGCCTAGAGGCATCAATGAGAGATAAAAGCTGGTTTCTCATTCTTTCTCTAAAACAACCACAAAGAGTAAGTTCTCTAGCCAAAGAGTTCAGTAAATCCTTTCAGAGGAAATCCAAGGGTTGGTAATGTTTCAAGTAGATGTGAAATAAGAACATCTGTTCTAAGAAACACGTAAGATAATTGAAGGATGACATTCTTCAAGTATATACAGATTCTACTTGAAGTTAGTGAAAAGAGGATACAGATATAAAAGCACATCCCCTAGATACCTGGGGCTTTGGGTATATTAATCATCGCTATTAGAATTCAGACACTAAGATGCAGCGCCCTCAGAGTCAGAGGTTGAGCGTTTGATAGTTGTTACTCTCTACCAGCAGGTGTCGCTAGAGACAAGCGCATTTGCTACGGGTGCACTTTCCAGAGGCTGATCACCCAGATCCTGATGCAGCTGCCTCCCAAGAGACCATGCCTCTAGGGAAGCTTCAGCTGAAACACCCAGCGCACATACCTGTAGTTCTCACAGTGTACTATACAGGATAATCCGTCTGGGGGTGTGTGTGAAAGAAAGTGAAAGTCAGTCGTGTCTGACTCTGCGACCCCATGGACTATACATTCTATGGAATTCTCCAGACTAGAATATTCTTCACCAGGGGATCTTCCCAAGCCAGGAATCGAACCCAGGTCTCCCCCACTACAGGCAGATTCTTTACCAGTTGAGCCACAAGGGAAGCCCTGTGGTGGGTAGGAGAGCAAAAATGCAGATTCCTGAGCCCCGGCCGTGGAGATTTCTGATTCAGTAAATCTGGAGGGGGGCCCTAATTTCCATTGGAAGCATCATCTATTTATTCTCTCTCCAACTTCGCAAGGTGAAGCCCTTTTGAGAAACACTGATTTGCACCCCCATAGGCTATAATATCATCTCACAGCCTGTACTCAGAGACAGGCTGGAAGAGGACTCATTTGTTCATTCCCTTGTCAAACACCTACTGAATCCTTGCGTCCTACCAGTCACCACTGGGCACCTTCGCAATCACGCAGCTCATCTTCCTCTTTCAGGCTTGAGATCCTCATCAAGGGATCAGTCATAGAACCCAGTAAAGAGTCAACCTATCCTTTCTTATGTTCACCCCGTCAAAGAACTCCCTCCCACTATGAGAGGGAAAAAGTCCCCCTTTTGCAGAAAGAACACTGCCATGTTTACAGAAATTCTGCCAATAAATTGATCCCTAATGGTTATTTTATAAGATACAAACATTTCAATGATACAGCGAGGAAGGAATCTTATTACCAAGATCCTTTCTTTCACAGACAAAAATAATAAATCCATTACTATCTAAAAATCAAATGATGCTGAGTATGTTTCATTGCCATGTTAACTTTGTAAGTCCAAGATAGACAAAAATCCTGGTAGTGTATAGTGGAGTAAATTACATTACTACAAATAAAACAAACTAAAATTCTATTAGCAATTTTAAATCGCTATGATATGGTCCCCCAGGGGAATTGAAGGAGAGTATTTTCTTAGAAACTATAATGAAAATTGCATATCCCACTATAGTTTTTCAGACTATAGCTGAAAAACACCATCTGTTCAGCGGCCAAAACTTAACTATGCCAGAGTACACTTATTTTTAACTTTCTGATCATTAGAAATGCTTTTGTTCTAGAAAGGACTTTAAAGGTCATTAAATCTGACCTTTCACTCTACACTCAATACTGCTTTATAACATCGCAGCTGCAGAAGTGCCCACAGCCTCTGCATGCATTCCTCTTGGGTCAAGAGGTTCACTGCCTCCCGGAGTTCAGTCCATCTTGAGTGTGTTTTTTAGGACGTTCTATCTCACATCCTGTCTGAAAAGCAGGAAATGCCAGTGGTTCTTCAAGAAAGACTTTTCCCTCTGAGAACCGAGCAGGAAGCCTGGATTAGGACAGCATCTTGGCTGCATAGATAAGAAACCTGTTTCCCTGCCTCATTTAAGGCAGGGCTTAATTCTTCTCACCTAACAGGAAGCCCAGAAGACAGCTCAAGTGAGAGAAACTCTTCAAGGATGTCCTCCAGGAACCAGGCTCCTCCTATCTTTCTGTTTTACCATCTTTCACATGTGGCTCTTGTTCTTGCTTGTAAGATGATCGCTGCTCCTCTGTTATCATGTCTGATGACAGGCCAGGAAGGGGAGAAGCTGGAGGACGTAAGGGGGCATGACACCTGTATGAGAAGGCTAAACCTTCTTGGAACTCCCTCTTACACTTCAGCTTACATCTCATTGGCCACCACCCTGTCACATAACCACTTCGAACTTCAAAGAAGTACAGGAGCATAGGTATTTTAGCGAAGTTACATCCACAGGGAGGAGGGCTAGGACAGTTACTGCATAGGATAATGAGAAGTCACAGCCACAGCCTGAGAACAATGACAGGTAATGTACACTAACTGACTGATGAAGTCTGTCTTTCCAACCATCAGGACTCTTTAGGGGTTTCCTGCTAATGCTCAGTAGCTAGGTCTTGTCCAACTCTTTGTGAGGCCATGGACTAGCTCACCAGGCTCCTCTGTCCATGGGATTTTCCAGGCAGGAATCCTGAAGTGGGTTGCCATTTCCTCCTCCAGGGGATCTTCCTGATCCAGGGACCAAACCCATGTCTCCTGCATTGAGCGGCGGATTCTTTACCACTGAGCCACCTTTTAGGGGCTTAGGACAAGATTATAGGAACTCCTTTCTTTTTTTCTGTAACATCCCTTTGGATATTTGTACACAGTGATCACTTCTTTTCCTTTTCCCCCTCCCAAGTGATGTCTTTCCCAGGCTTGTCTCTGAAAACACTCTCATTTGTTTATATTCCAGGTGTGGCCTGACCTATAAAAAGTGATGCAGAGTCATCTTCCTCCTGCTGTTTACCATGCTATTATTAACAGAGACTAAAATCCCCTGAATGGAAATAGCCTGCTGTCAATTCATACAGACTGTGCCTTGAACTCAGATGCTCATGGGAAGGGATGGTACCAAGTGGGGCACACATCACTGAGTACCTACCCTATGACAGGCACTCCACCATCTCCTTTGTAAGGCATCCATTCAGAAGATATTCCCCGCCTCCAGGCCATACCAACCTCATTTGGCTATTGCAAGGCTGCTTTTGTGGACCCAAGGAAGCACTTTACGTTATCACTGCTAACCTCCATCCTTCATGCTGTCAGATTTAGTCCATTGCTCCTGAGCTCTGATTATTATCCCATGGACGACAAAGCTAGCATTTTTAGCTCTAAGTCACCTTAAAATATGATATATCTTTGGCACTAGGATTGTGCTCATTTGTAATGAAAACAACAAAACAAAACCCAAATAGCAGATGCTAACATAAGACAGAAGTTAATTCGAGAAGTCTGGAATTGTTACTGTAATTGATGCACAAAATTGTCAGATATGCAGGTACCTTCTATCTTGTTGTTCCATCATGCATGTCTTCTAATCTCAAGGTCACCTTGTTGTTCAGAATGGCTGCTGAGCCTCTAACCATCACATCTGTTTTCCAGTTGGTGGAGAAAAGGAACTTGAGGAAGAGGCATTGGCCCTTCCTTTTAAAGACAATTTCCTGGTTGTTACATGTTAGTTTTACTTACGTGCTACTGGCCAGAACTGAGTCACAGGGTCACAATTTAGCTGCAAGGGGGAGCTAGGAAGCGTAGGCTTTGTTCAGGATGGCTATATATATCCATTTAAAAACCAGATGACTGTTATCGTGATTAAGTAAAAAGTTATTGGGAGACAACCTATAGTGTTGGCCACTTCATTCTTCATCTACATCAGGGGTAAAAACATTAAACTGTTCAAGACTGAGGCAAAAAGTATCCAACAATAATAAGAGATAATATTCATTGAGCATTTACTATGTGCCAGGCACTGCCCTGGGCCTCCCTGATAGCTCAGATAGTAAAGAATCTGCCTGCAGTGCAGGAAACCTGGGTTTAATCCCTGGGTTGGGAAGATCCCCTGGGAGAAGGCATAGCAACCTACTCCAGTATTCTTATTGGGAGAACTCCATGGACAGAGGAGCCTGGAGGGCTATAGCCCAGGGGGATGCAAAGAGTCAGACATGACTGAGTGACTAACACGCATAGGCACTGANTGGGAAGATCCCCTGGGAGAAGGCATAGCAACCTACTCCAGTATTCTTATTGGGAGAACTCCATGGACAGAGGAGCCTGGAGGGCTATAGCCCAGGGGGATGCAAAGAGTCAGACATGACTGAGTGACTAACACGCATAGGCACTGCTCTATGTACTTTACATTTAATAAATGTAGTTAATCATCACAAAAACATCCTTTGGTTGGGCACTATTATAATTCTATTACATAGGTGGGAAAACAGAGGCCTAAAGATCTGATGCCCAAAGTCATATAGTTCATAACGGATACAAATGTGCTTGAATTGGAATTCATGTTCCAAATTATTCACTGTAATGCATTACCTTTGGGCAATGTGTGACAGATGTAAACTTCTGTCTTATTTTGGCAACAGTTATTTGGGGAGTTTTCTGTTTACTCACATCTAGAGTTGGTCTTCTCTACTGGAATCTTCTCTTGGATTGAAATTACTTAGCAAGGCTTGTGGTTGGTCCTTCAATTAAAGACTATTCCACCCATTTATGTTCTCAGGTCTGCTTAGCTCTTAAGACTTGTCCTTTGTAATTTGGATAAACAGGATCAGTTCCCAGAATCAGGCTTATGCTGGAGAAAAATGGGAGATATGAACTAAAAGAGAGGAGAACAAGTCTGGCAGTCCAGCAAATACATCATGGCCGTATGGTGCTATATATGGGAGAGTTCAAGGGCTTTGGGTTTTTTTGTCTCTGAGTGTTAAGAGTTCTTTATTCTTGGTATTAAACCCTTATCAGATACATGATTCACAAATATTTTCTCCCATACTGTGGGTTGTCTTCTCGTACTTTAAAGAAATGTCCTTTGAAGCAGAACATTTCATTTCCATGAGGTCCAGTTTACTTATTATTTGTTGTTTGTGCTTTGTTGTATCTGAGAAACTATCACCAAATCCAAGGTCATGAAAATTCACCTGTTTTTGTCTAACAGCTTTGTTAGCTCTTATATTTAGGTCTTTGATCATTTTTTAGTGAACTTTTGTATATGATATGAGATAGAGATCCAATGGTGTTGTACACACATTATTTATTGGAAAGATTATTCTTTCCACATCGAGTAGTTTGGCAATCTTGCTGAAAAATCAGTTGACAACAGACCACACTTTTATTTATGTACTTTTAACTCTTTCTATTTTATTGATTTTTATATCTGTGTGTGTGTCAGTATCCCCATTGTTTTGATTGCTATAACTTTGTAGTTCAGTTCAGTTCACTTCAATCACTCAGTTGTGTCCAAATCTTTGTGACCCCATGGACTGCACCACACCAGGCCTCTCTGTCCATCACCAACACCCAGAGCTTGTTCAAACTCATGTCCATCGAGTTGGTGTTGCCATCCAACAATCTCGTCCTCTGTTGTTTCCTTCTCCTCCTGCCTTTAGTCTTTCCCAGCATCAGGGTCTTTTCCAATGAGTCAGTTCTTTGCATCAGGTGGCCAAAGTCNTCTCTGTCCATCACCAACACCCAGAGCTTGTTCAAACTCATGTCCATCGAGTTGGTGTTGCCATCCAACAATCTCGTCCTCTGTTGTTTCCTTCTCCTCCTGCCTTTAGTCTTTCCCAGCATCAGGGTCTTTTCCAATGAGTCAGTTCTTTGCATCAGGTGGCCAAAGTCAGCTTTAGCATCAGTCCTTCCAGTGAATATTCAGGACTGATTGATTTCCTTTAGGATTGACTGGTTTGATCTCCTTGTAGTCCAAGAACTCTCAAGAGTCTTCTCCAAAAAAAAAAAAAAAAAGAGTCTTCTCCAACATCACAGTTCAAAAGCATCAATTCTTTGGTGCTCAGCTTTCTTCATGGTCCAACTTTCACATCCATATATGACTACTGGGAAAACCATAGCTTTGACTAGGCGGACCTTTGTGGGCAAAGTAATGTCTCTGCTTTTTAATATACTGTCTAAAAAAAAAAAAAAAAAGAGTCTTCTCCAACATCACAGTTCAAAAGCATCAATTCTTTGGTGCTCAGCTTTCTTCATGGTCCAACTTTCACATCCATATATGACTACTGGGAAAACCATAGCTTTGACTAGGCGGACCTTTGTGGGCAAAGTAATGTCTCTGCTTTTTAATATACTGTCTAGGTTGGTCATAGCTTTTCTTCCAAGGAGCAAGCATCTTTTAATTTCATGGCTGCAGTCACCATCTTCAGTGATTTTGGAGCCCAAGAAAAATAAAGTCATTTTGTTATTAACTTCGTAGTAAGTTTTGAAATCAGGAAATGGTAGTTCTCCAATTTTATTATTCTTTTTCACAATTGTTTTGGGTATATGGGCTTCCTTGTAATTCCATATGAATTTTTGAATCACCATTTCCATTTCTACAAAACAAAAAGACCGTTAGGATTTTGATAGGGATTACATGGATTTGGCTTTGGGTACTATTACCATCCTAACAATATTCATTCTTCCAATCCATGAATGTGTGTCTTCTCATTTACTTTTTTCTTTATTCATTTGTTTCAGTGGTATTTTGTAGGTTTCAATGTGAACATCTTGTACCTCCTTGGTTAAATACAATCTCAATGTTGTATTCTTTTTGATGCCCTTGCAAGTGGAATTGTTTTCTTCATTTCCTTTTTGGATTGTTCATTGCTGCTGCTGCTGCTGCTAAGTCGCTTCAGTCGTGTCCAACTCGGTGCATGGAAATAAAACTGGTTTTTATGTGTGGAGATTATATCCCATATCAATGCTTAAATTGTTTAAGTCTAATTGGTGTATCTGTAGGAACTGTTTATGATTTCCTATCTATAAGATAATGTCATCTAAGAAGAAAGTTTACTTTTTTCTAATTTGAGTGCCTTTCATTTCTTTTTCTTACCTAATTACCCTGGCTAGGACCTTCAGTAGAAATACTGAATAGAAATGGCTAGAGAGGCATACTTGTCTTGTTATTGATCTCAGGTGGAAAGCTTTTGGATTTTCACCACTGAGTATGATGTTAGCCGTGGGCTTTTTGTGAACATCCTTTAACAGGCTGAGCAAGTTTCTCCCACCGCCGTCACAGTGATTCTTTCCTTCTAAAATTCAAGTATCAAGTATTCCCTTGCTAAAAATCCTGCAGTGAGTCCGTTTTCTTCAGCATGAAATCAAGTCCCTTAGTATGGCCCAAAGACTCTCAAGATCCGATACCTGTTGGCTTCTCCCTTTTCATGTCCCCACACCTATTCTTCAGTTCAGTCACAGACATCATTTCTTCACATATGTCATTCCCTCTGCTTGGGACACTTACCTCCCTTTCTCAAAAGGCTTCTCTACCTTATCACATCCCCATCTCCTGCTTCTTCCACCTTCAGGCAGTCTCTGTGCTGCTGCTGCTGTTAAGTCGCTTCAGTCGTGTTCGACTCTGTGCGACCCCATAGACGGCAGCCCAGCAGGCTCCTTCCTCCCTGGGATTCTCCAGGCAAGAGCAGGTGGTACATTATATTACAATCATCTGTTTAACCCTTTGCTTTCCTAAACAGTCCATGAAGTTTTGGAAGGCAAAGACTAGGTCTCTTATTTCTGTATCCTTAGTGAATACAGGACTCTGTAAATGTCTTTGGAATAAACAAATACTTCCTTTCTGTTTCAATTATACTTACAAATGTGTCTTTAAGTCTTAATGGAGGGTGATCTGGATAAAAATGAGGTAACAAATTCAGTTAAAGCATCAGGTAGTTACATGCTTGGACTTTACCAGCTCAGGTCCCCAGTCTGAGAACCATATGCAGATTATTTTTGTAATTTTTATAATTTGTAATTATTTTGTAATTTTTGTAATATTATTTTGTAATATACCTTGAAGAAGGTATATTACCTTTTTCCATAAGAGGATACAATTTTATAAATCGTGCTGTTTTCCTTTCTTTTAAGGTTGCTAGGAAGCTTCAAGTACTTAATGCTTAATTGTCCTGTAAACATATTAGTCCTAGAGTCTAGCATATTTGTTTCTTCCTGTTTATGTCTTTGTTTTTCTATTTTTAATAATCTTATTTTGCATAAGCCTTTTTTTGAAAAAGTGGAACATAAATACATAAATATATATATATATATAGTAAAAATACACTATATGTATTTCTCTTTAGCAGAGAAGCACACAGATGGTTAAGGAGACAACGAAGGAGAACAGAGTTAGAGCCACTGAGAAAAAGTTTGTCTGTAGTTACCTTAGCTGTAAAAGCCATTGTTAGGTTGGGGTCCCTTAAAAAAAAAAAGAAAGAAATTAGGTAGATTTTCTTCATCACGGAATGGAAAAAAAATCTGTTGGCAAATAGAAATACTTTTAGTCCTTCAAACAACTTTCCAAAAGGCTCCTTCATATCATTACAGAGATTTTGCATCAGACGGCACTGAGAAGAGGGAAACGTTGAATTCCCTTATCAGTGAATTACAGACTCAGAGCCTGATGGACTTGACCATTTGGAGCAAGTCCCTATCTTGAAATGAAGAAATCACATACCTCATGCTGAGTGGACCCCACCATACCCTTTACATCTGCCCAGATTTAATTAGTCACGAGTCTATAGATTTCCCACTGGAATCTTCCTCTTCCTCCTTTCCCCTCTCTCCCAAGTCTCCCCACAGGCTCTTGACAACACTCACCTGACGTCTGAACACAACTCCCATATCCCCTCCAGGTCACTTCTTGACTCTGGGTTTTCTAAACGACTGAGATATACTCTGGTCGCTATACGATGGCCCGCGCTATTCCTCTGGGGAGAATCTTCTCCCTTCCTCCCTCTGGCTCTTTCATCATCTGGCTCATTCTCCCTCCTTCTTCAGGACTCAGCTCAGTTTCTCCTAATAACCCAACAACACCTCTCTATGTCTTTCAGAAGCACCCTCATTGCCATCTGTCTTCTTCATGGGGTTATGAGCTACTTCAGATCAGGGAGTTGGTATTTTCCACTGAATTCCCAGAATACAAATCCTACTGCCCAGAGAAGGTCCCAGGAAATGTCTGCTGAAGAAAAGTGAACATGCGCAGGACACTGCTGGAGATACGCTTAGTAAATGCATCCAAAACAGGCCTCACTCATCATATTTTCCACAGACTATGAGATGTGGGCCTCACCAGCTCCATTACTCTATCACTTCTTTTGTCCCCTCCTAATTCTTCTACATTTATTAAGTCCTTCCCACTCCTTCCTCTCACTTTTCCTTTCTCTAATTAAAAATTCCTTAACCCATTTGGATTTGACTTAGATTTGTTTTCAAAGTGAAAGCCAAATGTGCTAAACACAATTTATTAAATGATTTTTTTTATTCATTTGAGGTATAGCTTTAGCTCTTAAATTCCAATAAATAATAGAATTGGAGGGACTGTCTTTTCTACTCTATTGGCCTATTATCACATGAATTTATAGTCATTTTATTATACTTACCTGGATATTTGCTTTTTATGTTAATTATATTTTCACTAAAAACTATAGAGGTTATTAAAAATATACTTCAGTTCAGTTGCTCAGTCATGTCTGATTCTTTGCAACCCCATGGACCGCAGTATGCCAGGCTTCCCTGTCCATCACCAACTCCTAGAGCTTTCTCAAACTCATGTCCATCGAGTTGGTGATGCCATCCAACCATCTCACCCTCTGTCATCCCCTTCTCCTTCTGCCTTCAATTTCTTTCCCAGTATCAGTCCTTCCATGAATTGGTCTTTTCCAATGAGATGGTTCTTTGTATCAGGTGGCCAAAGTATTGGAGTTTTAGCTTCAGCATCAGTCCTTCCAATGAATATTCAGGACTGATTTCCTTTAGGATTGACTTGTTGAATCTCCTTGCAGTCCAAGGGACTATCAACAGTCTTCTCCAATACCATGGTTCAAACCCATCAATTCTTCAGCGCTCAGCTTTCTTTATGGTCCAACTCTCACATCCATACATGACTAATGGAAAAACCATAGCTTTGACTAGATGGACCTTTGTTGGAAAAGTAACGTCTCTGCTTTTTAATATGCTGTCTAGATTGGTCATAGCTTTTCTTCCAAGGAATAAGTGTCTTTTAATTTCATGGCTGCAGTCACAATCTGCAGTGATTTTGGAGCCTCCCAAAATAAAGTCTGTCACTGTTTCCATTGTTTCCCCATCTATTTCCCATGAAGTGATGGGACCAGATGCCATGACTTTCATTTTTTTGAATATTGAGTTTTAAGCCAGCTTTTTCATTCTTCTCTTTCACTTTCATCAAGAGGCTCTTCACTTTCTGCCATAAGGGTGGTGTCACCTGCATATCTGAGGTTATTAATATTTCTCCCGGAATCTTGATTTCAGCTTGTGCTTTACCCAGCCCAGTATTTTGCATGATGTACTCTGCATATTGGGCTTCCCTGGTGGCTCAGAGGTTAAAAGCGTCTGCCTGCAATGCGGGAGACCTGGGTTCGATCCCTGGGTTGGGAAGATCCCCTGGAGAAGGAAATGGCAACCCACTCCAGTATTCTTGCCTGGAGAATCCCATGGACAGAGGAGTCTGGTGGGCTACAGTCCACGGGGTCGCAAAGAGTCGGACACGACTGAGCGATTTCACTTACTTACTCTGCATATAAGTTAAATAAACCGGGTGACAATATACAGCCTTGACGTACTCTTTTCCCAATTTGGAACCAGTCCATTGTTCCATGTCCGGTTCTAACTGTTGCTTCTTGACCTGCATACAGATTTCTCAGGAGGCAGGTCAGGTGGTCTGAGATTTCCATCACTTGAAGAATTTTCCACAGTTTGTTGTGAACCACACAATCAAAGGCTTTGGCATAGTCAATAACGCAGAAGTAGATGTTTTTCTGGAACTCTCTTGCTTTTTCGATGATCCAGCAGATGGCGGCAATTTGAGCTCTGGTTCTTCTGCCTTTTCTAAATCCAGTTTGAACAACTGGAGTTATCGGTTCACGTACTGTTGAAGCCTGGCTTGGAGAACTTTGAGCATTTCTTTGCTAACATAAGAGATGAATACAATTGTGTGGTACTTTGAACAGTCTTTGGCATTGCCTTTCTTTGGGATTGGAATGAAAACGGACCTTTTCCAGTCCTGGGGCCACTGCTGAGTTTTCCAAAGTTGCTGGCATATTGAGTGTGGCACTTTCACAGCATCATCTTTTAGGATTTGAAATAGCTCAACTGGAATTCCATCACCTCTACTAGCTTTGTTCTTAGTGATGCTTCCTAAGGCCCACTTAACTTTGTACTTCAGGATGTCTGGCTCTAGGTGACTGATCACACCATCATGGTTATCTGGGTCATTAAGATCTTTTTTGTACAGTTCTTCTGTGTATTCTTGCCACCTCTTAACATCTTCCGCTTCTGTTAGGGCCATACCACTTCTGTCCTTTATTGAGCCCATCTTTGTATGAAATGTTCCCTTGGCATCTCTAATTTTCTTGAAGAGATCTTTAGTCTTTCCCATCCTATTGCTTTCCTCTGTTTCTTTGCATTGATCACCGAGGAAGGCTTTCTTATCTCTCATCTCTGAACTCCGCATTCGGATGGGTATATCTTTTTCTCCTTTGCCTTTAGCTCCTCTTCTTTTCTCAGCTATTTGTGAGGCCTCCTCAGACAGCCATTTTGCCATGCTGCATCTCTTTCTCTTGGGCATGGTCTTGAACATTGCCTCCTGTACAACGTCACGAACCTCCATCTATAGTTCTTCAGGCACTCTGTCTATCAGATCTAATCCCTTGAATCTATTTGTCACTTCCACTGTATAATCGTAAGGGATTTGATTTAGGTCATACCTGAATGGTCTGTGGTTTTCCCTACTTTATTAAATTTAAGTCTTAATTTTGCAATAAGGAGTTCATGATCTGAGCCACAGTTGGCTCTCGGTTTTGTTTTTGCTGACTGTATAGAGCTTCTCCGTCTTCATCTGCAAAGAATATAATTCATCTGATTTTGGTATTGACCAACGGGTGATATCCATGTGTAGAGTCATCTCTCGTGTTGTTGAAAGGGGGTATTTGCTGTGACCAGTGCATTCTCTTGGAGTAACTCTGTTAGCCTTTGCCTGGCTTCATTTTGTACTCCAGGGCCAAACTAGCTTGTTACTCCAGGTATCTCTTGACTTCCTACTTTTGCATTCCAGTCCCCTATGATGAAAAGGACATCTTTTTTTGGTATTAGTTCTAGAAGGTCTTGTAGGTCATCATAGAACCCTTCAACTTCAGCCTCTTCAGCATTAGTGGTTGGGGCATAGACTTGGATTACCATGATATCAAATGGTTTGCCTTGGAAATGAACATAGATCATTCTGTCATTTTTGAGATTGCACCAAAGTATTGCATTCTGGACTCTTTTGTTGACTATGATGGCTACTCCATTTCTTCTAAAGGATTCTTGCCTACAGTAGTACATATAATGGTTATATGAATTAAATTTGTCCATTCCAGTTCATTTTAGTTCACTGATAAACAACTATAGAGGAATATTTAAAATATTTAAATACAGATAAAGAAAAAATTAAATTACCCTAATGTCACATCCCAGAGATAACCATTGTTCTCATTTTGATGTAAAAAGAGTGGTAGCTGACTCTCACTTAACCATATTGCCAGGTTAACTAACACCCTCCAGTCCTCTGGAGAATGTGCTGGCTGATGTCCATAGCAGACTGGATGGTCTAGGAGATCAGCCTATGTGCTGTTCTCAGCATCAGCGGACCGTGCTTATCAAGAGTCAGTTATGTTTATTTCAACACATTATGCCATGTTCTGTGCCTATTGAAATGGTATGATTATTAAAATACTACATATATGATAAAAAACAATGAGTATGAAGAGAGTAATTTCTATGAAAGCTAAGGCGAATGCTTTGGGAAGACTATGCAAGTGAAAGTCATTCAGTCATTTTTGACTCCCACCAGGCTCCTCTGTCCACTGTATTCTCCAGGCAAGAGTACTGGAGTGGATTATCATCCCCTTCTCCAGGGGATCCTCCTGACTCAAGGATCAAACCTAGTCTCCCACATTGTGTGCAGATTCTTTACTATCTGAGCCACCAGGGAAGCCCTATTGGAAAGACTATAAAGATACTAAAACTACCACTCTTGAGTTAAGTGTGCATGAGAATTATAAACATTGGCAAGAAATAAAAACCTAGCAGTCTATACTCAGCTTGCTGCATCATTCAGCATCTCTAAATTCTTGATCCATTTTAAAGAAACCAATATTTCACATGATTACATTTTATTTGGTGGTTTACATTATTGGTATGTTTAATGCTGCCAAAAGAAAAAGACAATAGACAACTTCAAAAGACTTAAAGTGTCATATATAGAACTAATACTTAGGTCAAAGCTTGGCCAATGATCATTTACTTGTTGTAGTTTTAAAAAACATTTCTTTTATAATGACTTTCCTCCTTAACCAGATTTTTCAATTAACCAATCAACAAGCAATGCCTATAGAATTGGTTAAGAGAGCATCTATTACATCCTCAGTCATTTAAAAATGTATAAACTTATTGATTTTATATAAATGAGGTCACGCTATAAATATTGTTTTATGCCCTTTTACATTGACTATATTGTAGACATCACTTCAAGCCATTAAAGATCAGAACATTTTTAGTACCTACTTCGTCCCTCCCGTTGAAGTTCTATTTAATGTTTCCTTTTATTAGAGATTTAAAACTATGTATCTTTCTTGTTGTCCTCTTCACAAGACTGACAGAAAACTTGGAGTTAATCTTATGGGCAGTCTAGGGTTTCTTACAGCTAATCTCTTTTTCTCAATTTTCACATGCCTGTTTTTTTAAAAAAATTTTCTAAGTTTTCATATTAAAATTGTTTTTTGTTGTCAGCTGGAAGAATCCCTTCTGGCAGATGGAACAAATCAAACACAAACCCCTAAAATCCTGTCTCCAAATGTGAGGTCACAGTATGAGTTTGGTTGAGTGAAAGCCCTTTTGCTTTGCCTTGAAGACAATTCCTTACTGTTACCTCTCTGGTCTGACATACCTGGCCAGGGAGCTTATAACTACCTAGAGAACTTTAAGATGCCTATTGAAATTGCTAATAAGCCCAGGAAATGGCATAAGAGCTTAGCTTTGCATCTTCTGGAAGCCTAAATGTAACCTAGGTACATCTTCTAAAATTATTTTTCTCAGGATTTGGATAGTAAAGAAGGCACAAAATCAAATTAAAGGCACAAACTATTCCTCACCTTCACTGCTACTTGCAACAACTAAAAATAATAATGTGAAGAGGCCTGGACTCGTGAATTAGTTCCACAGCACCTGGACAAAAATAGGAGGTCAAAGGGCCTTATGGGGCTTCCCTGGTGGCTTAGATGGTAAAACATCTGCCTACAGTGTGGGAGACCTGGGTTGTAATCCTGGGTCAGGCAGATCTCCTGGAGAAGGGTATGGCTACCCACTGCAGTATTCTTGCCTGAAGAATTCCATGGACAGAGAAGCCTGGCCGCTACAGTCCGTGGGGTCGCAGGAGTCGGACACAACTGAGCAACTAACACTTTCATTTTCAAAGGGCCTCATAGGACTCTGGGTTCTTTCTGAACTTTTCAACACCCCCAGGAGCTTTGAGCACTATCTGAAACTGAAATTTCAATCACAGCTTACATATTCCTCTAGAGTACACAAGCAGTATGCCTCCTAAAAGAGACTCTCTAGATTTTCATTTATTTTCTAAAATTCTAGAATGAATAAAGATTATACTTCTCCTAGCCAAATAGAGAGAAAAGATTTCTGGGTACCTTTCAGGAGATGCGAGGTTTTTCATAGGCTCTTTATTCACTAGCTAGTCTATATACCTAGGAATTGTGCAAAAATCTGCTTCAAGACTACTGCCCCTCAAAAGAGAATGAACAGTCCAGAATGGTTAACATTCTTCAGTCTCTCAAACACCTGGAGGATCTGAGGACTCCTCACCAAGGTTCTATGACAACTCCTTTTGGTAAGGTGGTAGAGATCAACAACCAGGACTATGATCTGGGCATTATTCAACATTTGCTAATGAAAAGCACTCTGTAAGCCTCTGGAGAAAAATCCAAAATTACATTGGATTTATGGGTACTGTAAAAAAACCTTCCACTTAAAAACACCCTTAGTCTCCAGTATCATTTAAAATATGATTAGTTTTAAACAAGCTTGATTTTTTTCCAAACATTAATGGGGGCACAGCTATTGCCTAAATTGTGGCACACCACAGTTTCACCAACTCACCAACCTAGCACCAGGCTTTAATTTATGTGCAGGGCACTGTACCTAGCACAACGAGTTTTCCATGGCAAACGTTATCTAACAGGCTTTTCCATTCTGCCTGGTGATTGAATTCAGTTCCAACCTTCATACTCAACCTCGTACTCAGAGTGACTCAGACTCTAGCTAGGAAGGCTGGCCAGGCAATGGATGAACTTCATACTCTGGAAATTAGGTTTTACTTAGTATATTTACATTTATGTTTCATACTTCAGGGATCCTAGAACATGCTGAAGCACACTGGAAAGAAATAGCTGGGAAATTCCAGAGCACTCTTGTAGTATATTGGCCTAATTTGAAAATAAGATGTTGCCCACAACCACTCTCTATTGCAAAGGTAGCAGAATATGCCACCCCAAAGTATGACTGCAGAAGTTTAAGACATGCCATTTTCTTGAAAACGCTGCTTTGTTATATTGATTATTTTGAGCTGTAGGCACTTGAAAAACAGCAAATGCAGGCCAAGGCATTCTCTGAACTCTCCTTATCTCCCTAGACAGATTCTCTAAAAAGAACTCAAATGTCATAAATCCCTTTCTCAAGAGTTTCATCAGTCAGGGAAGATTGACTCTTATCACAGAAGAGACTAGAAGTTGACACCACACCCAGACACACTTTGTCACAAGCTATCATGCCTCTCATCTGTTCTTCTAAGGGCCCGTTCATCTTTCCTAAAAATCATTTACTCTCCCCTAAAAGGCCTGCATCCTCTCTCCCCTTTCCCTATTAGGACAGTATTTAATTTTAATTCTAAGCCACTTAGAGGAGTTACTCATTTTTCCCTGGGTATCTCACATGTATACATGAGGCATACATGCTAATAAACTTCTGTGCATTTTCCTCTTGTTAACCTGTCTTCTATTAATAGAGTCTCAGCTAAGAACTCGGACAGGTATGGAGAACAATTATTTTTCCTCCCCTACACTATTCATCACAACTCTGGGCATGGGAAAGTGTTACGACACAGCAGACAATGACGTTATTTCCTATAAAATTTTATTTATTACATAAAAAATTCTATACATTTGTTAGACTAAAATACAGTTTTCATTATAATTCTGGCAACTGAGTTAGTACACAGAAAACAGCATTAGATCAGCACTTTTGTTTCTAGATCGTATTTCTGCGCAAGGAAAACATTTCAAAGCTCCATTTCATATTGGCTCATTGTACTCTGAAGCCAGATGGAATTCCATCCAATTCAGAGCTCTTAGAATTTAATTTCCCAGCAAGATTTGATAACTCCAGAAAGTTAATTGCTTAATATACATATTTTTTAAGTCCTCTGAGAGCACAACCCTCTGTAAAGTCTGAACTGTGTTAAGAACGACAGCCACAAATACCACAGGGCTAAGGCCGTGTCCTTGGGGCATGTTCAAGCAGCTACGTGTTTATTTCCCCAAATGAATACAGTGTAATGGCACTGTAATAAGGAAATATAATAAGAGGCGGGGGGAACCCTTGCAATCATGCTAAGGTAAAAGATACTAAGCCAGGGAGTTCATGGAAGGCTAACTGTGATCCTACAGTTTGTAGTGGACAAAGACCAAGGGTGATATAAACATTCATCGTGACACTATGATATAGGAATGCAAATGGCAAAACAAAACCAAAGACAAAAAAGGCATCCGATTGAGAAATATGTGGCACCACAACACACTTCTCATGGTGGATTACAAAGCAGTGAGACATTGAATCACACTGATGGGCCTGTTTTGCTCAAATCACCACATACACTGGACAGGATCTGACAGTGGACGTGAGGCTGAGTAGGTCCCTTGGCACTGACTGATCTTTCAAACTTTGTTGCTTTATTCTAGGAGACTGTTCTAACTTAGGAGTTCAGGAAGGCTGTGCTACAAAGTACTTTGTTGGACTTTTGGTATTCGGAAGGTATGCTTTTGTCTTTGGTTGTTTTCCCAGAGCCCCTGTCATATTGTTAGGTGCCCTCCACACTTTTCTCCCCTCTTTAGTCAGTTGTAACAAACCAAATTAGCCAACAGCCCACTGAATTAATTTCACGAGGTTTAAGATCTACCAGACATGCACTCAGTGATCAAGGATATTCTGAGACAATATAACTGAAACTTCATTATGGGCTCCCAGCTTCTTTAATAGGATGGAAGAAATCAAGAGAACTTCAACAACGTCATAGTCTAGTAGTACTAATGTGACATAATGGAAGAAAGGTAACTTTCTCCCTCTGCTGTCTTTGAAAATAAAAATTAGCCAAAACAAGAGGGCCAGAAAGTTCTGAGAACAACTACTAGAACCCAGAGGATGGGGAAAATGTATTCAGCAGTCTGTCTTCAATCATCAGTTCCAAAACTGTCCTAGCATTATTTCATTCCTCTAAATTACTTCATACAATTTTTGAAAAAAATTCTGGCCTAATGATCAACATGGTAAATGATGGAAGTGCTCACATTTTCTACTGGCAGGTAGAACGGTCTGCAGGATGCTGGTAGGAACTTCACTCCATTCCTAGGCCCATTCACTTTCCTCAAGTCTTCTCAATGCTTAATCATATAGAATGGTTAACACATTTTCCTCAAAAAATTTCTCCTGCATTGCAGGCAGATTCTTTACCAACTGAGCTATCAGGGAAGCCCAAGGGGGTAACTCTAAGGGGGTAAATGGGAAGAAATTCTAAAGAAGGAAGGTGAAGTGAATGTGGGCAGCAGAAGCACAGTCCCATTGGCAGCAGTCCAAGGCGGCTCTAGCGGTGACTGGAAACCACTCAGAATGGGAGGAAACACCCCCTCCCCCTGACTTAATGCTTGGAGAAAAACAACCTTTGAATTTCTCCCTTCAGCATCTGCCACTAAAAATTGTCAACTATGAACTACAATGAGGTTGCTAATTTATCGTCTTCAAATGCTCTCAGTCATGTTGACTGAGATCTATTTTTAGACGGAGATTTACTGTTAACACTATGCCATAAATGTCACATCTGAGCGACAATGTTAAAGAATCTAGTGTTTTGGTAGATGGATAATTATGAGATTCCCTATTTATTTCCTTTTGGGTTTTCTTGTCCATTGTAAATAATTTGATATCTTGCCAAAAATTCATCCCAGGACACAGACATCCTCACACCTTCCAGGAAGGAAATCTTGGAAATTGATCGTCCTGTTTTTCATTCGCATTGGTGTGGTTTCTACTTTCAAAGTTGGAACTAAATTAAAGTTTTCAAGCTATATATATATATTAAAAAAAAAATGAGTCCAGACAACAAGGTCCTACTGTATCAGAGAACTATATTCAGTATCCTATAATAAATCATGATGGAAAAGAATTTTTAAAAATATTTCTATCTGAATCACTTTATTGTACAGCAGAAATTAACACAACATTGTAAATCAACATCAATTAAAAAAAGGATGATTCCACGTCGGAAGTTGGTAAGCACCACCTTAAAAGTATCTTCATTGGAGGCCTAATCACTACTTCATTTCAAAACACAAACCAGCTTTAAAGTAGCCTCTGACTTGTGTTCATTAGGCTCTAAGGGGGTCAGGTGGAGGCTGGCAGTCTGAGGGTCCTGAAATTCTACCAGTATTTTAAATATTCATAGGTAGGTTATGAGACTTTGAGAGAAAGATAGTTCATTGCTTCCATAAGCGTCCCAAAGGGCCCCTTGGTCCCCGCAAAAGATTAAGAACCTGTTTTTGAATGTGTGCATGCCAAGTCACTTCAGTCGTGTGGGACTCTTTGCGACCCTATGGACCATAGCCCATCAAGCTCCTCTGTCCATGGGATTCTCCAGGCAAGAAAAACTGGAGTGGGTTGCCATGCCCTCCTCCAGGAGACCTTCCCAATGCAGGGATCAAACTCGTGTCTCTTATGTTTACCTGTATTGGCAGGTGGGTTCCTTACCTCTGGTGCCACCTGGGAAGCCCCTTGCTTTCGAATATCAAATATTAAATTCATGTCTTAGCAAATAAAAGATTTCTGAGAGATTTCTGAAACATTTGGAAATTACAACCTTTTGATGTTCAGCTAGATCTTGACTAGACTCCGAGTTACTTGAATGCTTTACTATTCTGAATTCCCCGGTCTACAGCGTTATTTCTCAGGAAATCATTCATGCTGTAAAACTGAGTATCAAAACTGAATAAAACAGCCTAACATTTGGGTCCCTAACAACTGCATGTCTTTTTTACAAATTTACTAATGGATTCCTTTAGAAAATATCAAACTTAAATCCTTCTTTTCTAATTTAGAAAAGTGATAACTGTTCCTGTGATATTGAAATGGAAGCACAATTTGTCTTTTTTACACATATAAAAAGGATATGGGGAGGAAGAGAGGGTACTGTAGTATTTCCATAGAAAAGGTTTCCACAGAAATTCTCAAGTTTAAAAACTTTGTATTGAAGTTTTTTATAAGAAAGATATCTTCAAATATTTACATCTTGGATTAAAATTTCCCTTTTAATTAAAACTTGGGAGAATAAGAATTTGACTCAAATTTATGAAACATGAAGGGGGAAAACATGCTATTTAAAAATTTTAAGTGTATACAACATGCTTTTTATTTTGTTTTCTAAGTTTGCCAGCTTTATATTTTTTCTTGGCACATTCAAAGCTTCTGCTTTTTCACAATTTGGGCTGTGTGCCATGAAAAAGATGAGCTAATTCTAAAAGCAGCCACTGTCTAAGAAAAGACTACTTTTCAAATGGGCCAACATGTATTCCTTAGCACACAAAGATACATGAATATGCATTTAAAGCAAAAGGCATTCTATATTGTGAATATATAATACACAAAGCTCTGCTTTATGCATTTACTTATGAACTCACAATTTTCTAATATATATCCACAGACCACATCTTAACAACTCTAGGCAAGCCATTATAGTGCACTTTTCACTTGTCAGATGGAATATATGAAGAGAATACAGAAATTAACTGTGGCAGGTACACTGATAAGCCTCCACACTCTGGGGATTTCATTTTTATTTTTTTAATTAACAGTAAAAAAAAGAAGAAAAAAAGCAGTAGAAAACCTAATGAAAGGTGAAAACTTATAAAGACCTTTCTGAAGGAAACGTCTCAGAGGTTATGTTAAGGCTACTGGAAACTCCAAAAATTCAAGTGAGGTTACTTATCAAAAATAAAATAAAACATTCAGGTCACCATAACTATCAGCTCTAGTTTTGGAAACGACCGTGGAATTCTACACTGAAGGCCTTTCAGTGGTCTTTACTAGTAGTGGTGCTTGGTAGAAACGGTCTGGGCCTTAGGGGCATTAATACGGCCTCAGGAATATTTGGTACTTGTAGTAAGGGAGAGGGTCGGAGGAGCCTTACTCTGGTTTCAAGTGGTTCAGGACCACAATACAGGAAGGAGTCATCTCCTCACTACCCTCTGGCGGGGTGAAATCCTGAAACTGCCTTGGAAGATAACAGAGCCCTCGGCAGACCAAGATCAGTGGTATTGGGAACTGGCAGCTTAATGCCTTTTGCTGAAAAAAGAAAAAAATAAGAGGGAGCATCTGTACAAAGGGAAAACTTATTTGCCACATAACTTTTAAATAGACTCAGTGAATGGCCCCTCCTCAACCATTATGGAAAAAGTTGAGGGACCAACATACAGTTAAGCTACTTAAACTGCAGTAACTTAGGACTTAATTATGCAATAGGCTAGGATAAAAGCTCTAATCCTTAAACATTAAACACTGCATTAAATGGTTTAAAGGAACAACCTGCTTTGAGCTGTGCTCATCCTTACAAGGATTATACAATCTCAGTGCTCTAGCTAAATTCCCAATGTTTACCTAATGTACTGGTAAGCCTCCCATAGAAGATGGGTCTCTTGGATTTATACTGAAATATAACCTTTTCCCTTCCCTATCATATACAGCAGAGCTTAATCTTCAGGCAGGAGCCCAGAAAGTCTGAATCAGGCACCAGAGCCTGAATTTTCCGATGGCAGCAACAATTATGATTCTCTTCTCACTGTGATTACCCTTGGCGAGAGAGGACACTAACTGCAACTCTGGAAACAGGTGTCCTGAACATGCTTTTGAAGATACACCACAGAAAAAGACAAAAACCACAACACAGAGTCAGTGGTTTATAAAAGTATTCAGGTAACCACATTTCACACATAATTTTTGATCTTCATCTATTCTTCTCACTTGGGCAGAGATGGAGGCAGGGAGCAAATAGCAGTAAGGCAGCCCAGAGCTAGCTGAGGAATGACCCGTGATGAATGAAAGCGGCAGCAGGACTATTCAAACATAACCTTAAAACATTCAAATATTGCTAAAAAGCCTCTGTGAGTCTTTCTAAAATGCCTCAAGGAATGAAGCTTATGAGAGAGTGATATTCTATAAATCAAATATCTCTCTGTGTGTGCCTGTGTAATATTATGCCTGTGCATAATAATATATGCACATCTGCATATATCTACCTGTATGGCACACACATTCACTGAAGGGGAAACAGGCTGGCCATTAATTTGGAACACAAATGACATGGTTACACATAGATCATAATTTCTAAACACAATGTTAGTAAAACAAAATTTATTTGTAAAACAGGACCTGTTATATAAAATGGCACACAATCCAGTTATACAAAAATACAAAATTTCTTTCTGATTACAGTTCTAGTTGCAAATGATAATTAGAAAGCATTCCTGGTGGCTTCCAAATAGCTGAGATTGCGAGCATACGGAACAGGGAGCAGCAAGAGTCCATGGTGCTGGGATGTCCAAGTGAGCAGAACCTAATTTCCAAATGCAAGACTTCCAGCTGGTCACTTTGGAGGGACACCTCCTAAAATAACTAGCGCCTGGAATGTCTTCTGTTTTGATACCCATCTTCTAGACTTTTGCCAATCCTAAATTTAGTTCCCAATGTTTCTTATTGTCCATAATCTGTGTGGCTATGAAACAGAAGGTATGCTAAATTTTCTTACATGATTTGCTCTCTCACCTATTTGGATGATTAGTTACATGATTATATTTATTCCATTTCAAATGATATAAAAGAGCACAATGATACCATTTAGTGACATCAGATGTTAGATGTTAACCTCTGGAGAATTATTGTTTCAATTAGCTACTCTCATAATATTCTTTTCCGTGATCTTGCCAAGACATGAGCTCTTGTTTCTTTTTTTTTTTTAAATTCCAGACTCTTATTGCAAATATTCTGAAAAATCAGAAATATTACATGAGCTTTGAAAAGAAACCAAGGCATTTAGCAAATTTTACCCTAGCTAAAGAACACAGATGCTTAAAAAAAAAATACAGTTTACCTTTTGCAGCAATTTAAAGGTCCAACCCTTTGAAAGGAAGCACATTAGCAAACAGCTGCTTATTAAGCCCTAGTGACAGTAATTGTATGTATTTCCATAATACCGGTCTAATTTATTTTCTAATTCTGGTAGGAGGCAATGCTTTCTTTCAAAAGATTCTCCTTCCATGGAATGATAAAATGCTGAGGCTTTTCTTTTTTTATTTTGTACAGAGCCTGTATTTAGTGCAATAAGTTTAAAAAATCTGCTCTGAAATATTTACTTTACATTAACAAAAATAGCTTTTTTTAAAAAAATTGTAACAAAAAGGAGTTATCGCATAAACAGATCATGAATTATTCTTAGCAAATTACACTTTTTTCTTAAAGCATTCACCATTACAATAAGCAGAACAATGGAATATTAGCCATTCATATCTGGTAAGCTTCAGGAATTAAAAAACCCCCCAAAACCCAAAACCCATCCCCAAACACAAAGAACGTTCAACACTTGAGGATCAAAATGTTAACCAATTCTTCAGTTAAACATTGTAGAATTCTAGATACTTAATGAATTGCCAAGAAGAGGAGCACCTGCCAGTATGTTTTTAAGTTTTACAGCAAGCTTTCGAATAAAATGGCCGTTTAGCTCTAAGCCACTAGGGTTCCTCTGAAGCAGAAGCCCAAGCACCGGAATTTTCAATGCTTTGTGTTCCATGTGTCTCTCCCTTTTTTATTCCTCCCAGCATTATTTACTCTGCAAACCGATACACAGAAACTTAAAGGCTAAACTTGCTGGGTGCCCCAGCTTCCTTTCAAATCAGGCACACGAATGTGTGGAGGATGCTACTAACATCAAAAGAAAGAAAGACAAAATGTAAGAAAAATGTTTGCATAAGAAAGATTATCTACCCTTTTCTTTTTTACCTACTCTCTTTATAGAAGCATAGGGTAAACTACAAATACCTGAGGAGTTGGTTACATTTTAATGTTGGCTGACAAATGCATGAGCTATTATGAAAATTCCCAAATTGGGTCCACTTGTATGTTTCTAAAAGGAAAATGACATGGCTTCTTTGATTGGGGAAAACTGATTGGAGTAAGTCCTTATTAACCTGAAAGCATTTGCCTAGTCTCGTCCCACTAGGACTTATGCATCAGTTAAATAAGGTCTTGATTTTATGCACACAACAGGGAAATCACCCCTGAATAAACTTTAGACAGAGGATTCAGTACAATAATTTTACCTAATTTAAATAACTAAAGTTAAAATCTCCTCTAAGTTATTAAAAATGTTAATCAGATATGAATCTTAACATTTCCATTAAGACAATTACAGTTGAAAACATTAAATGATGGCAGTTGCCTTGTAAAAGCCACCCGTATGAAAGGAGTACATGTTTGACAAAAATAACCATAAAAAAGGTATTAAATCCCTGTTCCTTTTCTCTGATTTTGGCTGATTATGTGTGTGTGTGTATATACGTATACATATACATACACACATACATATACATATATACACACACCCACACACACAAATACATAGTTATGTGTATATATTGTTTTGGAATGTCAATGGGTTCCATAACGATCAGCTAGGTTCAAGCAGAACTTGCTCCCGAAGCCTAGAAAACAAAGTCATACAGAGTATAATCTTAGACAGTTATCATTAAAAGGAGATCATGAATGATGTTACAAATACATAGACGGTCACAAATGGCAATAAAGCAAAATGGATTGAGAATCCCTCTCCCCTGAACCTAAATTCCAGGGGCTGAAATTCCTATTGAAATTCACATTTCCCTCTGGGTCATCTTTAAGATAAGCAGATAATTCATCTCTAGTTTACATTGCTCTAGTGCCCAGGTTTTTTCCTCCATTTTCTCTATAAGTTTCTCCTGTATGACAAAAAGCAGAAGGCCAGAATATCTTTTTCTTAAACCTCATCATATTTGGTAAATTTCTCTAAAATAATTTTCAAAGATTTATAGAAAGACCTTACAAACCTTCAAAGTTTCCTTAACTAATGAGGCGCTCTCTCAAGTCTAAGAGGAAAATTGGAAGTAAAGGCCCATCTAGTCAAGGCTATGGTTTTTCCAGTGATCATGTATGGATGTGAGAGTTGGACTATAAAGAAAGCTGAGCGCCGAAGAATTTATGCTTTTGAATTATGGTGTTGGATAAGACTCTTGAGAGTCCCTTGGACTGCAGGGAGGTCCAACCAGTCCATCCTAAAGGAGATCAGTCCTGGGTGTTCAGTGGAAGGACTGATGCTAAAGCTGAAACTCCGATACTTTGGCCACCTCATGCAAAGAGTTGCCTCATTGGAAATGACCCTGATGCTGGGAGGGATTGAGGGCAGGAAGAGAAGGGGACAACAGAGGACGAGATGGCTGGATGGCATCACCGACTCGATGGACATGAGTCTGAGTGAACTCCAGGAGTTGGTGATGGACAGGGAGGCCTGGCGTGCTGCGATTCATGGGGTTACAAAGAGTCGGACACGACTGAGCGACTGAACTGAACTGAATTGACATTTAGTTCAGTAATCCCCTGTCAAAAGTAAATATTTAAATCTTAGATTTCTGCACATTATTTTATAGACTAAAAAGACCTCCTATATTAAACTACTGCATTAAAGAGAAAGACAGTGAACTTGAACAGCAGTGTTTCTATAGATGGTCTGTTAACAGACCTTTCATCTAAGGGAACAACATGTGAATTAAACCAAGCAAATACAAACAAGTAATCTTAAATTCAACCAAGCCCCAAACTATAGGAGGGAATTTCTCAGATAATACTCGAGGGACATACACAAGATGCTGGTGGTAGTTGGGGTCAACTCTTATCATGCACACTATAAAAGAAGAAGTAAAGGTACTGATGAAAGATTTAAAAGTTAAAAGATTTAACTATGCTGTGAACAATTCACACTTCTCTCACAGGGACTTTTTGAACCACTTAAAATATCATTCTTACAGATCAAATGCTACAGTGTACAAAGCACCAGAAAAACAACACATAAAAGATGTATTTGGACACATAGCAGAGGGCTTTGTCATTAACCTGCAAGCAATGAACCAGTGAACAACATAAAATAAAAGCAGAATGAATAATTCAATGCAGTTTCTGAATTAAGGGATATTCAAAACTGAAACTAATATTAGGGGGAAAAAACCCTTTCTACATTTTTGGCTTCTAGTAGAATGCACATAATGTAGGCAATTCTCCTAGTACTAATACCTATGAATGAGAGGTCTAGGTAAGAGAAGATATATTTGCATTCTGGTATGCCACAAGTCAGCTATCTTTCCCCCAAGAATAAGACAGAAATACCTGCTAGCTCATGGTCAGAGTAGCTAGTGCTAAAGTTCTAATTATTTCTCCCTCTCTTTAAACACTTTTCACTGAAGAATGATTTAGTGTAAGCTTCAACCACTGAAAAGAGAGAAAAGAGAGAAGAGTTTACATTTTAAGACTGTATATATCTTTTCAAAGTTTTAGGTTTGAAACTTAATTTTCTGAACAATTAGGACAACCAAGCAGTGGCAAGAAGGAAGCCTTCCTCTTTTTTCCAGACCACCTTGGAGTTGGCAGAATTTCCACTTCAACCCTCTTAGGCTACGTGAAGTAAAGGGGATGCAGAAAGGGAAGGAAGGTGAGGATCCTCATCGGAGAGACTGCTGATTAGCACCCCTTCTCTGTTCATCTAGTTCTGGCTGAGGCACACTGAAAGCTAAGAGTTTATATGGCCATTCTAGATCTTTTTAATTATGATTGGAGCAATCTGTGCCCTGGGACTGTAAGTGTTGAAGTTTTGATTTTATCATCATCAATGCTATTAAGAGCAACACTGAAATAGGCAATGGATGGGGTTATAGAGAAGAGTTTATGTCTAAACATTCTGTGAGGTTTTAATGCAGGTTGACTATGCAATTATTTTGTATAAACATGCACCTCTGCCATGAACCCATCTCCTCTATTCCTACAAACTTAAATGGACTTGCTTTAAACTATCTATTTCTTAAATTAGAGACTTATAATTCAAACCATTTATTACAGTATAAAAAAGAAAGACAAAAGAATCCTTACCTTATCTTTCTTGGGACATTATATGCAATTAGAAGGCATGTTATTTTAAATTAACTGTTTTAAGGATGTAGGCAATTATATAATATTTTGAAATAAACATGCTATTTAAGAAGAATACATTTGTAATACAAGCAGTAATTAGACCAATATAGCTAAAGACATCTGTCATTATGCAGCGGTAAGAATGTGTGTTGGAAAAGCTACTCAGGATTCTCTTTCACTGGTTAACTTTAAGTTGCTTTTTTCAAATGAAAAGAGAGTGGTTATATATATCACTGACCAGAGATAATTTATCTTTCTCACAATTAAGCTGAGGCTGGAGAAGACCAGATTGTCTTACTGAGTGGGAATGTGGGTGTGGATGGAAATAGCCTTGTTTGCTACTGAAAAATCACTTAAGAAACAAAGAAAGTACAGTTCAGGCAACAGAAGAAAAAGTCAGCAAAGGGGAGAAGACAGCAACATAAACAAACCAATATTAAAATGGGGGAGAAATATGAATTTCAGCAAGTTGAAAGGAATTGCTATCATCACTTCTAAAATGATAAGTATTAAAGTGTCAGTTCAAGTGCACAACCAAATGTTCAGTCCCATGAAAACTAAACTCTGATAGCTAAAAGCAACCAAAAAAATGGAAACTGCCAAGTTCACCTCAGGGACAAAGAGATCCCCTACCCCCGGCATGAACACTGTTCCTTTCAGCTTACTTTTACAGAAGGCGGTCTCAGATGGGACAAGAGTTCCGCCATCCAAGTGATGGGTAAACACACAAACAGAAAGAGCAGCATGTCCTGCGTGATACAGATCACAACAGCTTCTCCTGAACAAGTGCAGTCGGTGAAGAGAGCGAGAGAGAGGAAGAGAAAGCGAAACTCCTGGAGGGCAGCTGCCTCCTCACCACCACCTACCATCGGTTTTAGCTCTCTGGCATCAGCAGCGCCTCCCTTACCAGCTTCCTTCATTGCTTTCCTACTGTTTTCCACAAACTCCTGAAAAACAGGAACCAGATTACATAAGTTCTTAGGTCCTTTCAGACTTTAGATGGAAGATGATTTCTAAAGAATATTGACATGTTTGACTCAGTGATGGTAAATGGATAGCCTAAAAAAACCAGCAATAAATAACGTTTGGTACCATACACAAGAATGGCTCAGTTTGAGGGTATGGACTGCAAGCTATTGATATAAAATCTTTTTTCCCACCCTTCCCCGTGACAATCTTACTTAGACTCAAAGAGATGTTTAGTTATCGGGAAGAGAAAATAACTTGTTTTTTAGAAAAGACTATTTTCTCACGCTTAGAATATTGTTTTATTTGTTATTTTACCTTTTTCCATATCAAGGCTAAATAAATGAAACAAGAACATTTTATTCCGTTAAGCCCCCTCTTTAAAATAACCCTAGGAGGTAAAAGAAAGCATTCACATTACTTAGTATACTATTTTTACCAAGGCATAAATAAGCTACTTAAAAAAAATTGTCTATATGGCCTTGAAATTATTCCATAAAGTAGGAAGACAGGGAGTAACAACCAGAAACAGCTGGTCAGAAGCAGTTAAAATGGGATTATGCCCCAAAGGAAACATTTCTATCCTGTCAAAGTTTATGGAGCACTTCCTCATTCAATATCCTCATCATTCTTATAGACAAAACTAAAATGAGAAAAACTGTATTTTTTACTCTGTTTTTCATCAGTGGCTTAAAGAACAAAACAAATCCCTCCTTCTAAATGCCTTAATCACAAGAGAGATGCAATGCTCTTAAGTTCAATGATGAGAATAACCAGTTAGGATTATAATTGAGATTATAGAAATGCCCAAAATGTAGCTGGTGATGTTCTTAGTAATAGAGATAATGAATATCAAATAGGTCAGTTGAATCATTTGGAATTTTTGAAACTGAAAAAAAATCTAGCTTATTTATTAATACATTTATTTTAGATTTAACTGGATAAACCATATTACTGGAAGATGTTTTTTCAATGTCTAATGTTTAATCTTCAATACTATTCATCCTTGAGATAGGACTATTTCACAGATTAATAGTAAAGTATTATTTAAAATTTCTTTAATTTGGTAGCATTTAACATAGATCCTAGTATTTAGATCATTTTAATATGGTTTCCAAATTTTTTAAAACATTTAACCGAGGTTCTAATATAGGGAAGCTGTAGAGGCTATGTAACTATAAAGAATATGTTATCTTTGTAAAGGTTTGGATCTTGACTAATGGAAAACAATACAATCTACCAGTCATGGGTCTGGTAATCTGTATTCATTACAAAACATCTTCAGTTTGGCTTGGCATACCTAGGATAATGAGTTTTAACAGGTTGACAGCAATAATATTTAGAAAAGTGGTAGATGGAGAAATACAGGTAGGTACTACAACCCGGGAAATAAAACTTTCATCTTTGAATCCTGATTCAGAAAAGGCACTTAGAACGTGAGTGGTCCAACACTGCAGTTTCAAGGGCTAAAAACGCCTACTTAAGTTCATCTAACTGCAGAGACGAGGAGAACAGTAAGGAGCAATGTGAACTCAGGACTCTCTGGAATACTGCTCTAGCTAGGTGGATTGAAATGGTCTCATTCTTGCCAAAAGGGTCTTCTTCCCTGACTTCTCCAAGATTAGCCTCATTCATGAGTGCTATAGATTAATTCTGAATTACTCAGTTGCATATAATGGGAATTAAACATAGAGAATGTTCTACAACATTTATATTACTATTTTTAATCCTTAAAGCAATAGAGGGCATTTGAAGTACTTACCATCAGTACTTTATCCATATAAAATTCTCTGCCTGGGCTCCCATCATTGTATTTTGTATCAACGGCAAAACACAAGAATAAAACATCCACTACCATTTCATAAATGGACAGGAAGCAATGGGCGACTAGGAAAGCAAAGAGGCAGACGATGATCAGAGGCAGCACCCATACTGTGTAATCTTGTTGGTAGTTGAGCAGCATAACCCCAGCCAAACCCGTGCTGCAGACTATCAGCACCTGAAACGGAGAAAACAAAGACCACACTGAATAACCTCCTGCAGAAAACCTCTATTTCTTCATCTGCAGACTTACAATTCTCTTTACTATTTAGAAATGATGGCTGTATGAATTCATGCCCCCTCAACTTAGTATAATCCATAGAAATGCATACACATGTGTATCATGTAACAGAAAACATCATCCATGTTGACAATAAAAATAAGCAAGTTTTCCAAGTGGTATGCTTATTCCCTAAGACTTATTTACCATCTGTGGCAATCTCTAAGAGAGAGATACCTATCTTAGAAAAAAAAAACACACACACACTCTTAGCATGCAGAAGAAAATTACTGACATTGCAGAGTATCAATGTGTATTTTTTCTAAGCATTTTTACATATATGAAATGCTATTATATAAACAACTCATTAAAAGCTCTTCATTAATATTTATATATAATACATGCTTCTTAAGTACATATTCAGCTACACTCTTTTCATTCTGTGGGTGGTTTAAAATTTATTTAACCATTCCCCTACATTTGGAGACACTGTTTTCAGATATAAATAATGCTGCAACCAACATCTCTGAGAGCTTTCTCTTTGTATTTTATTTCCCATAGAACATGTGGTATGTTTAATACGATTTGCTTTGAAGTGTTGATTTGGACTATTTGTGAAGAAAAAGATTGCAAAACACATTCATGCTGTAAAAATAAAAGAAATAGCCATTTGCTCACTGTCAAGAACCACCTACTCTGATGCTTCATCACCACACATGCAGCACTTTAAATTTTCTGCGGTCCATTTAATATATTTTATTTCAGTTTTTCAATAACCCTATGAATAGCTTATAGCGGACATTATCACCCTTGTATTATAGGTTGGGAAACATTCGTAGAGAGCCTAGCTGATCCGCCCAAGGCCACAGAGTAGAATCAAGAGCATATACCACTCAAAAAAATCGTCTTGTGATGCCAACACCATTGCTCTTTCCAGGTAAACATTCAGCAAATACTTGGATACTGATACATCACAGTAATAGGTACACTGAACTCTAGCCTCACTCTGGCCTAGCATCAAGCTGTAAATAACAAAGAAAAAGAAAGAGTCCTCAAGAACCACAGCAGCCTTTCCTTGCCCAGGGTTGAAGACAAGAGACTGGGAATTCTTTTGTCTTTCCCCTACTATTTGTCAACAAAAAAGCATCTCTCATTCATCATTCGGGGAAGGCAATGGTACCCCACCCCAGTACTCTTGCCTGGAAAATCCAATGGACGGAGGAGCCTGGTGGGCTGCAGTCCATGGGGTCGCTAACAGTCGGACAGACTGAGCGACTTTACTTTCACTTTTCTCTTTCATGCATTGGAGAAGGAAATGGCAACCCACTCCAGTATTCTTGCCTGGAGAATCCCAGGGATGGGGGAGCCTGGTGGGCTGCCGTCTATGGGGTCACACAGAGTCGGACACGACTGAAGTGACTTAGCAGTAGCAGCATTCATCATTATCTTAACCAGGAATTATAATGCATCAGAGGATATACTGGTTAAGCTACAAATTGATCCCTCTCTCAGATGATTTTAGGAAGCAAAGCTAGGTCTGCTTCCGTCCCATCATTTTTGTGGCAATACATCTAAGAATCTTCTCTCGTGATGAGTTATTTCTGGGGTAATGTCCACAAACATCTAATTAGGCCCATTTTTTTTCACTCTTCTGGTTTCAGTTTTTTGTTTCAATTTTAGAGTGAGTTATTTCTTACCCTTTTCGTCAATGTTTTTACATCTACCCTATGGAAGAACTGAGCTGCTTTATGCTCTCTCTACGCCACAAAAAGTTAAAACCACATTTGAATGTTAAAGTCAATAATAGGCAGATGTGGCTCAGGCAAAGCAGATGTTGAGACAAAAGCTGTTGAGGTAGAATACTGTCACATGAGAAACAACTATGAAAATCAGTGATATTTAGCTTAAAAAGTCAAAGAAATGTAATAATTACTCCCTAGTATAATGAAAGGGTATCATGCATCCATTCAAGCAGAGGATACATTAGTGGTTATCAAATTATCAGATGGGCTAGGAATCACTTGGGGGAGTTTGTGAATAAAATGCAGATTCTTGAGCCTTGCCCCCAGAGAGTCTGACTGGTTGGATTTAAGATGAAGTCAGCAATATTCACTTTAAAAGTACCCCCAGCAAGTCTTAGAAAGTCCACAGCCTACAAGAAGTATGGCTCTCTATATCTGATGGGTGTCCTTCATGGTGGAGTACACACAGCCAAGGGAGTGTTCAAGAGAAGCACTTGGGACATCTATTTATATTTCTCATAAGCTAAAATTTTATTTTTTATTAAAAGCTATGCATACATCATAAATAAATGAATATACTGGGGAAGTGTGCTCAAAATTTTTAATAGGATATGTAATTTTAAAAGTTTAGACAATCTTATAATAAAGGATAAATTATTGGCAAATCAGGGTAGAATGTGAGAAGCAGGAAGAAAGGATACTAGTTTTGGAATCAGAAAGATGTAAGATTGAATCTGAGTTAGTACTTTTTAGTTTCATGACTAAGCAAGTTCATTTAACCTTTCTGAGGCTATTTATCCATCTTTAAAAGAGATACAATATGACATACACCCTGTAATTGTTAAAATAAGCATTCTGAAAGCATTTTACATAGTGACTGGCAATCTTAGTTTCTTCCTTTTTCTGGTCATCAATCTTGGATTTATGATGCCTTTTCTCTCACGAAACCCATATTTTTGAAAGATTTTGTTTACCAATAAAATAGCATCTATAAGTAATAATTTTTATTTTTATTTTTAATTGAATGAACTCAGATTAAGCTGTCAACTAGGACATATAAGGAGTGTCACAAAAAGTATTATTAAATAGACATAAAATAACATAAATATGCAATATCTATTAGACTTTAAAATGTTGAAATATAGCTTCTACATCTTTATTCTTAACCTTTGAGGACCCTATAGGCCAGCAATCATAGGTCATAAGCCACTAAACTAGAGCTAGGGTCTCTTCTAAATCTAATTTACCATTCCATAAAATCATTGGGGCTTCACAGAAACGAAATCTATGACACTATTTTTTGTTTTCTAAAATCAAGGTTTTGAAAATTAAATTTTAAATTCTGAAATAATTATGGATTAATGTGAAATAGCAGAAAAGTAACACAGAGCAAACCCCACGTACCCTTTATCCAGTTCCCTTCAGTAATAACACTTTGCAAAATTATATTGACAGTAGTGAATACAGAGTGACAATCTAGATAACTGACACCGGTACAGTAAAGATAGCAACATTCCCATCATCACAAGCCTCCTTCATTTTAATTTTTTTATAGCTATCCCTACTTCCTCCCACCCCATCACTAACTTGGCAACCACATATATGGTCTCCGCTTCTATAATGTCATTTTAAGAAAGTTGTATAAATGGAATCATACAATACTTAATCTTCTGGGATTGGCATTTTTCACTCAGCATAATTCCCTCAAGATTCATCCAAGTTGTAGAATGCACTAATAATTTGTTCCTAATACTTTTATGTTTATTATGATCTATCTAGTTGAACTATCTAACCAAAAACTATTTCTGCATACTAGTAGCTATTAATTTCATTAATTTCAGTTAATTTCATTAATTGTAACAAAAGAAACTCTTAAAAAGATTTATTGCATTTTGTGACCGGAAGTATATTTTTGAAAAAGGAAAACAATCAAAAAAAGAAAAAGGAAAACAAGAAATTCATTTTAGTATGTTAGAAACCCAGAAGTTTTGTTTTTTTTTTTCCTCTTATCTTTTTCCTTTTTTGTCAGTTTAAAAACTGTTTATCTTTCACGGTCTTAGGTCTTTTTGTAAATAACATTAGATATATTATTCAAAATTATACTTTGCTGGAAAGCAACTTGGAAATACATATCAAAAATCCTATTATGTACTTGAACTCATTAATGCCACTCTTACAATTCTGGCCTTAGGACATAAGGATTACTGTGGGCAAGAATTGGTATACAAAGGTTTCACTATAGTACACTTCATAATAGTAAAAAAAATTGAGGAAAGTTCAATAGTAAAAAACAAAGGCTTTGTTAAATAAATTATACAATTATATAATCACATTTAAGACATTTTTAATAAAATGAGAAATGTTCATAATATGAAGTGAAAAAAGGGATAAAAAACTGTCTTTTCTACCAGATTTTAAATTCACTTTATTGACTAGTACTATAACCAGAATCAAGAAAAGCCCCTGGTACATTACCAGTAGGTACTCTATACTTGTTTAATGACTAAAAGGTTATGAGAAACTTAAGAAAAAAACCTAAGAAAAAAAGCCTGTCTTCTTGGAAGACAGGCTACTGAAAAACTCAAAGCCAATTTTAAAACACTACATTTTATCATGTATATATTTTTCCATTATACAAAATGCATAGAAACTTTATCATGGCAAAGTGGGAGAAGGGATTTGGAATCACTCATATTTTCAATATCTGAAAGCAATCATTATTAACATTTTGAGATATTAATTTTAATTTTTTTCTTATGCACATTTTTAAACAGTTCTGTGATAGTCTAGTAGTTTTACTCAGCTTTTCCACTTACCATATTATACACAATCATATTATAAACTCTTAATAAAAAAACATAATTAGGGAATTCCCTGATGGTCCAATGGTTAAAACCACAGTGCTTTCACCGTGGAGGGCGCAGGGTCAGTCCTTGGCCAGGGAACGAGATCTTAAAGATTGGCCAAAAAAATTAAAAAAAAAAAAAAAAAAGAAAAGGTTTAATAGGCAAATAGTCTGCAGATTATTACTTCCAACTTTTACTGTTAGGCAGTAGTCTGCTTACATTTGGTCACTATTATAAATAATGCTGAATTTAGAATTATCTCTAGCAGTTTACCACCATCAAAATCACTGAATCAAAAGGCTTCCGGGAAAAAAGGCCCAGGGACAAAATTTTTGTCAGTTAAGGCAAATTATAGCTCACAGTGATTAAAAACTTTGAAGTCAGACAGATCTGAATCTGAACTCCAGCTCTGCCACATTTGAGTTTTCTAAATTTGGACAACCTACTTAGCTCTCTAAACTTTGGTTTCCTTTGCTGTAAAATGAAGAGAATAGCAGTAGCTCTCCTTATGGGGTGGAGGGTGGGGGACCAAATGTAACACTTCACGTAAAGCACTCCCCTCAGTGCCTGGTACCCAGTAAGTGTCAAAAACTTTTTAATTGCTCTGTATATTTATATTTATATATGTTTTTAAGTTGCTTTTTAGGTACCAGGGGTCAATTATAAATATGTAAAAAATAAACCAAAAATCTGGGGTCTCCCTGAGTTATTCATATTGCACATAAATAACAGTAATGGTTAGTAACAGGGTCAGACCTGTATTTAGTTCTTAGTATGAATTAACTCATTTCATTCTTACTATAAAAAACTTCTTATTGTAAAAACATGACAAAAATCCAGGAGTCATAATACATGTTTAATTATAAATTTTCAAAATAACTATCTGTACAGTTGTATAATTTTTCTTAGATGACTGTTGCCTGAGAACTTAAAACTACACAGTGCTATGGGATGAGGGTTAGGAGTGGGAGGGAGGCTCTAGAGGGAGGGGATATATGTATACTTATAGATGATTCACACTGTTTTATAGCAGAAACCAATATTACATTGTAAAGCATTATATTCCAGTGAAAAAATAAATTAAAAAACCTACATAGTGCTAATCAATGCCTTTCAACATCAAATACTTTTTCCCTTTTCCTTTGCAAGGGAAAAATGTGTTTTTCCTTTCAAAAGCACAGTGGCTGGAGTAAAAAGTGCTCAATAGTAAGAGACCAGCATTTGATGGAACAGTGGCCATCATGATAATGAGTAATTATTAAGGTTATCAAAGCAATATGAAAAAATACATAATAGAATATGAAGTGAAAAGAGTGGAACCAATAGGTATGTATAGTAGGACTGTTATACTATAGAAATATAAGCCTATGAAAAACATGGGAGGTAATATAAAAATAAGTTATTAGGTTATAGTGGTAGTATCTTAAATTTTCTGAGTATTTTATGATTTGAAATATAGATACAATGAACCCCAATTATAATGTTATCTAATATTTTTCAGATTTAATAGCACAGAATAAAAAGATACTTCAAGACAGTTAACTCTCATTCCCTAACAGTTCTATTTTAAGGGATTTATATATAGTTAATGATGACCATTAATATTCATCAAGAACCTACAATGTCTCAGGCACTATCTTAGGTACTCTACACATATTAATTAGCCTAATCCTCACAACTCTAGAGGTTTGGCACTATTGTGACACCAATTTCACAGATGGACAAACAGAGGCACGGAGTGGTTATGTACCCTGCTTTAGGTCACACAGCTAGTGAGTCCAGATTTTCATCCAGGCAGCCAGGCTTCAGATGCAGTGGGCCTAACCACCACATGGACTGTTCCTTATTTCAAAATATGTCAGGAGAATCACGGGCAAATTACTTAATTGTGCTTGCCTCTGATTCCTCATCCGTATCATGAAGTTAATAGATAATAATAGAACTTCCACTACAAATTTGCTATGAGGATTAAATGAGCCACAATACATGTAAAGTACTTAGAAAAATGCCTGGTACATATTGAGGGCTCTGTAAGTGCTTGCTTTATATTATGTGACTTTTAGGGTTTTGGTCAGCTACATATATGTTTTAAATTGAAGAGCAACTATTGCATATGTGAATATTTACTGTATGTCTCAGATAATATACTTGGTTTTATTACCTTGCCTAGGAATAACATGAAATCTCCCACTGTGTTGATGGCAGCTACTCGCAAAGCATTCTCCACGAGAATGACAAAGGCATCCTTCGCTGAGGTGCAGAAATTGGTGCTGTTGATAGCTGTGGCTGTGTATGCATTCTGGACAAAAGCGAAAATAATTTTTTTATCAGTAAATGTTATCTTTACAATTTAAACCAAGGATAGTTAAAGCATAGCTTGCAAAAATATTTCACAGTTAAACCCATGGCTTTGGTGAGGTACAGATTTAGATTAAGCACAAGGAAAAATAAGACATTAAAAAAAAACCCCTGATATGGTAAAGAGAACTCAGATGGCCTAGTTTTGGTCCTTTAAAAACACTGACATTTGTTAAAACACACGTAAACCTTTCCAACATTCATTACCTTCTTCCCTTTCCTATTAAATCAAACCATAATTTAACCTTTCCTAGATACTTTGGGTTCATCTCTAGGCATTTCAGTGATGCTTTGAAAGCTACCCACACACATAAAGGCACCAGATTGCTGTGCTGTTCTATCGGGAACATCTATTTCCTCCTCCTTGGCACTTTCTTCTGTGCTGTCACTTCTCACAGTTCTAGCAGTAGACAACTCTTTGTTGCTGATTTTATACCCCTCCCTCCTGGGGCAGAACATCAAATCCCCTTTGAGAAAACAATGCGTTCTCATTCTCGTGGAGTCTGAGTGAGGTTGACACTACCTCCAGCTCTGGGGATAAGCTCTGATCGATGTAAGTCAATCAACATGTTTCACCCACAATGACTGCTTCAGGAATTGGTACATAAACGAATCAGAGCCAATGAAAGTAAAAGATGTTCCCTTGGGCTTCCGGGAAAAAAAAAGAAGTTTTCTTTCTCTTCTGTAGGTGCTCTGACAGAGGAGCTCTCTCATGTACCTGGACGCAAGGTGTGAGGACACAGACGACCATGGCTGTCTTGCCAACATAACGTAAGTCAGAGCAGAGAGAGAAACCAGGCACTTGCACTTGGTGAGTCTCTACATGGTTAGGAACCATGCAGATTCTGTACTTCTCGGTCACAGAAGCTCAGAAGTATCTAAGAATCTCTCCCCTCCTTCCCACCCCCAGCCCCTTCTCGGTCTTGCTCTTGTTGGGGCTAGACTGGGCTGGTTTTCTTTCTCCTGTAGTACTCAGTCCCCAGGTGACATATTTTATCCAATCACACCTGCTTCTGTCTCCCCAGGTTTTCTTTGACTAAATAGTCACTCTGATTTTTTTTTTTTCCTTCTGTTTTACATTACATTCTAGAATAGCACTGACATTTTCTGGAAAACGTGAATAAGTAACATAACATGAAATATGTCTGACTCTTAAGAAGGGAACGTATACGGACTTTGTAATGAAAACATACAGTCCTGAGCAATTTTTGGTTTAGTGCCGACTTAAGAAATTGTTGGTGAGTCCAAAATATGAAGTTGCAGGAAAATCACAGAACACAAAGGCATACTTTATACTGTGTTGTCTGTAACGTTTTAAACACTGAGATCAGAAGAGTCTTTAATTTATGAGTGTTCCAATTGTGCGCTCATTAGTTATTACGAACTGGGTATGAAGATGAGGTTGGAGTCATCAAAAATTTAATTTGCCATTATATGATTAATTTCATTGGTTAAAAATGCAGAACTTTTCAGGGCCAAAGAGAGACTACTGTACTGAGTAGGTCACTGTTTGTGGTTTATAAACTTTATTCGGTATTGGAACAGCAGGAAATAATAGTGCTCTTTGAGAAACAAAGTATGATCCTAATACAGGAAATGTCTTCATACAAATTGGCACAGCTTGTATGTAGTAGCCCTCATAGTCAACAAGAGTCCAAAATGCAGTACCTGGGTGCAATCTCAAAAACGACAGAACAAACTTGGTTTGCTTCCAAGGCAAACCATGCAATATCACAGTAATCCAAGTCTATGCCCCAATCACTAATGCCAAAGAAGATAAAGTTGAATGGTTCTATGAAGACCTACAAGGTTCTCTAGAACTAACACCAAAAAATAGATGTCCTTTTCATCACAGGAGGACTGGAATACAAAAGTAGGAAGTCAAGATATACCTGAAGTAATAGGCAAGTTTGGCCTTGGAGTACAAAAAGAAGCAGAACAAAGTCTAACAGAGTTTTGCCAAGAGAACGCACTGGTCATAGCAAACACCCTATTCCAACAACACATGAGACAACATGGACATCACCAGTTGGTCAATACTGAAATCAGATGGATCCTATGCTTTGCAAATGAAGATAAAGCTCTATACAGTCGGCAAAAACAAGACCAGGAGCTGATTGTGGCTCAGATCATGAACTCCTTATTGCAAAATTCAGACTTAAATGGAACAAAGTAGGGAAAGCCACCAGGCCATTTAGGTATGACCTAAATCAAATCTGTTATGATTACACAATGGAAGTGACAAATAGATTCAAAGGATTAGATCTGATATACAGAGTGCCTGAAGAACTATGGACAGAGGATCGTAATACTGTTCAGGAGGTGGCAATCAAAACGATCCCCAAAGAAAAAAAATGCAAGAAGGCAAAGTGGTTGTCTGAGGAGGCCTTAAAAATAGCTGAGAAAAGAAGAGAAGCAAAGGGCACAGGAGAAAAGGAAAGATATATCCATCTGCACACAGAGTTCCAAAGAATAGCAAGGAGAGATAAGAAAGCCTTCCTCAGTGATCAATGCAAAGAAATAGAGGAAAACTATAGGATGGGAAAGACTAGAGATCTCTTCAAGAAAATTAGAGCTATCAAGGGAACTTCTTATGCAAAGAGGGGCACAATAAAGGACAGAAATAGTATGGACCTAACAGAAGCAGAAGATATTAAGAAGACGTGGCAAGAATACACAGAACTATTAAAAAAAAAAAAAAAGATCTTAATGGCCCAGATAACCACAATGTTGTGATCATTCATCTAGAACCAGACATTTTGGAGTGCAAAGTCAAGTGGGTGTTAGGAAGCATCACTACAAAGTCAGTGGAGTTGATGGAATTCCAGCTGAGCTATTTCAAATCCTCAAAGATGATGCTGTTAAGTGCTACACTCAATTTGTCACCAAAGTTGGAAATCTCCACAGCAACCACAAGACTGGAAAAGGTCAGTTTTCATTCCAATCCCAAAGAAAGGTAATACCAAAGAATGTTCAAAGTACCACACAACTGCACTCATTTCACAGGTTAGCAAAGTAACGCTGAAAATTCTCCCAGCTAGGCTTTAACAGTTTGTGAACTGAGAACTTCCAAATGTTCAAGCTGGATTTAGAAAAGGCAGAGGAACCAGAGATCAAATTGCCAACAATCGTTGACAGAAACAATCACAGAAAAAGGAAGAGAATTCCAGAAAAACATCTACTGGTTCATTGACTATGCTAAAGCCTTTGATTGTGTGCATCACAACAAACTGTGGAAAAGTCTTAAAGACATGGGAATACTAGACCATCTTACCTACTTCCTGAGAAACCTGTATGCAGGTCAAGAGGCAACAGTTAGAACCAGACATGGAATAATGGACCAGTTACAAATTGGGAAAAGAGTACATCAAAGCTGTATATTGTCACCCTGCTTATTTAATTTATATGCAGAGTACATCATGAGAAATGCTAGGTTGGATGGAGCATAAGCTGGAATCAAGACAGCTGGGAGAAATGTCAATAACCTCAGGCATATAGATGACACCACCCTTATGGCAGAAAGTGAAGAGGAACTAAAGAGCTTCTGGATGAAGGTCAAAGAGGAGAGTGAAAAGCTGGCTTACAACTCAACATTCAAAAAACTAAGATCATGGCATTCGGGTCCATCACTTCATAGCAAATAGATGGGGAAACAATGGCAACAGTGACAGACTTTATTTTGGGGGCTCCAAAATCACTGCAGATGGTGACGGTAGCCATGAAATTGAGATGCTTACTCTTTGGAAGAAAAGCTATGACCAACCTAGACAGCATATTAAAAAGCAGAGACATTACTTTGCCAACAAAGGTTTATCTAGTCAAAGCTATGGTTTCTCCAGTAGTCATTATGGATGTGAGAGTTGGACTATAAAGCAAGCTGAGCACTGAAGAATTGATGCTTTTGAACTGTGGTGTTGGAGAAGGCTCTTGCGAGTCCCTTGGACTGCAAAGAGATCAAACCAGCCCATCCTAAAGGAAATCAACCCTGAATATTCATTGGAGGGACTGATGCTGAAGCTGAAACTCCAATACTCTGGCCACCAGATGTGAAGAGCCAACTTATTGGAGAAGACACTGATGCTGGAAATACTGAAGGTAGGAGGAGAAGGGGACAACAGAGGGTGAGATGGTTGGATGGCATCACCAACTTGACGGACATAAGTCTGAGTAAGCTCTGGAAGTTAATGATGGACAGGGAAGCTTGGTGTACTGAAGTCTATGGGGTTGCAAAGAGTTGGACACGACTGAGTGACTGAACTGAACTGAAACTGGAAATGAGCATATGTGGTTATGTTTCAAAAAGGCTGAGAAGATGGGTTCTCTACACTGTAAGTGAGGTTGGTGTTGATTCTTAATGGTACTCTAGAGGAGGGGCAACAAAGTTTTTTGGTAAAAGACCAGATAGTGAATATTTTTGGCTTTGTGGACCATATAGTCTCTGCCACAATTGCTCAGTTCTGCCATCATAACATAAAACAGCCAAAACAGTTTGTAAATTAATGAACATAGCTGTGTTCCAATAAAAGTTATGTACTGAAGTACATATTTAGCTGACAGGTAGCAGTTTGAAAACACTGCCCTAAAACAAATTATTAATGGGGGCTTGTTTGGTTGTTTTTGTTTTGTTTTGGGTTTGTTACTGTTCATTTTTTAGGTGACTAAGGAACTGGTGAGAACTGGGAACTACTCTGGGTTCCTTGAGAATAAATCAGGCTTGGAAAGTTCTGTATCATTTTTTAGCCAAGTTACTGTTACATAAGATCAAAAGTACAGTTTATTTTGATGTCATGAGGCTATTCGCAAAATGTTTCAAAAGAAGCTTTCTAGAAGATTAGGAAATGTGAACCACTGCAGTTAGGTAGTTAACCCTTTGGTGCCTGCTGTCTTTTAACCGATAGGAACCACTGGCCAATGACAGCATAAAGTGGGCAAGCAGCAGATGAGTGCTACCAGGACAACTTAACAGTATGATTTCCTTAAAATATTGTGTATATTAGCTTTTGAGATAAGAGCTGTGAGCACGAGAAGCAATACATTGTGCTGTTGTTCATTTGCTCAGTCCTGTCCAACTCTTGGTGACCCCATGGACTGCAGCACACCAGGCTTCCCTGTCCTTCACTATTATCTGGAGCTTGTTCAAACTCATGTCCATTGAGTCGGTGATGCCATCCAACCATCTCGTCCTCTCTCATCCCCTTCTCCTCCTACTATCAATCTTTCCCAGTATCAGGGGCTTTTCCAATAAGTCGGTAGGGTAAAAAAGCCTACCACGTTAACTAGACACTATCTATGTACGTATACACACACACACACACACACACACACACATAATTAATGTTGATGTAAAAAGCATCATTATAATGCCTAGAATCAAGGGTACTGGATAACCCATTTAAAACAACTGGGTGTTGTCTTAAATCTCCCCCCTTAAATGGAGACCAACAATGCTTAACTATGTTGTACTCCCCTTTTCAGTTTGAACATAACTTTCCTTGAAAGAAGAGGCAGGACCGAGAGGACCACATACCTCCAATCTCTCTCTTCTGTTATCATCAGGCCAGCTGAGTCTAAGAGCAGGCCTAATGTTTCGAAACTAAACAACAAAAGTGTTTTTTGCTGCTCTCATTAATTTTGAGAGCTTCATTTTACTTGAGAATTATTCTTCTTCCTCTGCTGCTTCTTTTCTCCCTCCTCCAACCATCTCCACCCATTTGATCTACTTTTAAAGCAAAAGGCTATTTGTAGACATGAAAGGAGGCAGCAGTGATTTCTTTTCTCCATTCTTTGGCTCCGGGGTTGGATGTACTCATAGAAATTCAGACTTCTTGGCAATATTCCTACAGATCTATGCAACTCTTTTATAGTCAACCTAACTGAAAAAAAGTGGGTATTTTATAAACTTTTTCCCTCTCCCAAGGCAAGAAGATGAGCTGAATGTGATACACAAAGGTCAAGATGATCTCTTTAGGAAGAAAAATGTGCTAAAGATCATAGCAGGCCATTGAAATTTCCCTCTCCTTCTATATCTCTTAGTCTAAAGGATTCACACCAGGGTTCTCCAGAAATTCTGAGTCCTTTGTGGCTAATAAGCATTTTCTGAGCTTTTTGCTGATGACTTAGTTAAGATTTTTAGAGCCCACTCACCTTCTTCCCAGACTGCCTTCCTGATATTGAGCTAAATTGCCCACAGAGAGTCATCAATGATTAACATTTAGACTGTGCCCAACATCTGCTCAGGCAGGACACAGGCTTAAAGACTCAATTCTTTAAGTCTCACCAGCAGGACTCAATTCTCAGAAGCAACATGAAAGATGATCACCATCCAGAAATCTTTATAAAAGGATGTCTATTAGCCCAAGTGGTCCCTGGTGTATGTACTCTTGTGTGAAAGGTTATAGTGAAAAAGTACTGGTCCCCAGGCCTGCCTGGCCATAGGTCCCAGAGCACAGATTCTGTACTTTCACACCTTCTTTCTTTTCTTCATTTAAGGACCTAGAAATTCTCTTAAAGTTTAAAATCTTAACATAATAATCCACTTAATAGGGCAAGCTAGATAGCAATGGTAGGAAAAGGGGAACAGATAAGTATAACTCTACATGTGGATCATCATACATTAAATAGGGGTAACGGTAATCAAAACGATCCCTTTTGCATTTTGAGTGAGGGATGGAGGAAGCACAAAGTCCAATCTATACCATATATTTCACTCAGTTTGGTTCTAAATACTCCAACTTTTTAAGGGACAGAATTAAAAATATGTTGTAAAGCTTAGTTTAAATAGACTGCATAAAAACTACCACTTGTCTTAGTTTAAAATAGGAAACAGTTTCAGCAGAAAGCTGCTTTCAGCAATTTATAGAAGAAAGTTTGAATATTCTCTATAACAGTTACTTTTCTTTAAGTTGTACAAAAGCATGTATACATTTGGCCTTTGAACAACACAGGGGTCAGGGTGCCAACTCTTTCACACAGTTGTCAATTCCTTCTCCTGCTACACCTCTTAGTCTAAAGGATTCACGCCAGGCTTCTTAAGAAATTCTGAGTCCTTTGTGGCTAATTAGTGTTCTCTGAACTTTCTGCCAACCACTTAGACTAACTTTATAAAAAAAAATAAGTGAAGTCTCTCAGTCTTGTCTGACTCTATGCAACCCCATGGACTGTAGCCTACGAGGCTCCTCTATCCATGGGATTTTCCAGGCAAGAATACTGGAGTGGGTTGCCATTTCCTTCTCCAAGACCAACTCTACAGTCTCTGTTATCTATGGTTCCTGCAGCCATGGATTCAATCAACAGTGGACTGTGTTGTACTAGAGTATGTAGTATTTGTTTTTTCAAAAATTCCTATATAAGTGGACCCCCATAATTTTTTTCATCATAAGTTGATTTTACTACATTCACATATTAAACAATACACCCACTGGTGGCCATACCATATATTAATGACCAAAACAAGATAAAAAAGGGGTAGCACCTCACTCTCTTAAAAAAAGCCCTGCCGCTTCCCTGGATTAATGCACATGCCTCCCACTCCCCATCATTCATCTCACTCCTTCTCCCTTTAGATTAAATCCCTCTTGCCAGAGTGAGAAGTTCATCTCTGATGGACCCACACAATCTAAAGCTGTTGTTCAAGGGTCAACTGTAGGAAGCAGTGTGTAGTCATGGCACGATCCAGGCAAACTTAGATTTGAAACTTCCTTCACCTCTAGATCATGTGATCTGCTACAAGGTACCAGACTCTATGTTTTCATGGATAAAACAGAGGAAACGCACCTTCCTTACAGAGTTGGAGAAAGTGTTAATATATATAAAGTGCTTAGTGTACTAGCAGGGATTTAAGTACGTGCTCAAAAAATAACTCCCACTCATACTATGTAGAGAAAAGCTTTATAATCTTAAGGGCTTATCAGCTGGAGAACAGATGACCTCCAGTGTTAAATGTACTATCTTCAAACAATGTCCAAGTAAACCAAGACCTGAGTAATTCAATGCCCAAAAGAAACAGATTCTAGTTGGAACAATCTTTCTACTTAAAACGAATTTTATACTGTTACATTAGATGAACAATTACTTTCCTGTCACATCAAGATAAGCACAGGCAGAAACAAAAAGTGGTTCACGGTTTACTCTGTTTATCTGCAAAACCCTAGCACCTATGCTATATATATTTAATGGCCTATTTTTTAAAAATCTAAAGCTGTTTTTATTTAAATTGAAGTATAGTTGATTTACAATACTGTGTTAGTTTCAGGTGTACAGCAAAGTGATTCACATATATATATATATTCTTTTTCAGAGTCTTTTCCCTTTTAGGTTATTACAAAATATCAAGTATAGTTCTCTGTGCTATACAGTAGGCCCTTGTTGCTTACATATTTTATATATAGTAGTGAGAGTTGGACTGTGAAGAAAGCTGAGCGCCAAAGAACTGATGCTTTTGAACTGTGGTGTTGGAGAAGATTCGAGAGTCCCTTGGACTGCAAGGAGATCCAACCAGTCCATCTTAAAGGAAATTAGTCCTGAATATTCACTGGAAGGACTGATGCTGAAGCTGAAACTCCAATACTCTGGGCACTTGATGTGAAGAACTGACTGATTGGAAAAGACCCTGATGCTAGGAAAGATTGAAAGCAGGAGGAGAAAGGGACGACAGAGGATGAGATGGTTGGATGGCATCACTGACTTGATGGACATGAGTTCGAGCAAGCTTTGGGAGTTGGTGATGGACAGGGAAGCCTGGCCTGCTGTATAGTCATAAGGGATTTGATTTAGGTCATACCTGAATGGTCTAGTGGTTTTCCCTACTTTCTTCAATTTAAGTCTGAATTTGGCAAAAAGGAGCTCATGATCTGAGCCACAGTCAGCTCCCGGTCTTGTTTTTGCTGACTGTATAGAGC